>JAGDQP010008754.1:0-15286 GCA_022664845.1 Lepisma saccharinum | reverse complement strand
TAATAATAATAATAATAATAATAATAATAATAATAATAATAATAATAGGTATATTTTATGATTTAACTAAAGCTTTTGACGTAGTCAATCATCGAATACTTTTACAAAAGAATGAAGATTACGGAATAAGAGGAAATTGTTCAAGACTTTTAGAATCGTACCTACGTAATAGAAAACAGGCAGTAGAAATAACCAACACAGTGAAAAGAATCCAAAAACAAAAACAACATACAAATCAACATATCGAGAAACAACACATGGGGTTCTTCAGGATTAAATCCTGGGCCCTTTACTTTTCTTAATATATATAAATGATTTACAGGCAAATACAACGGAAACGAAAATGATACTATATGCTGATGATACTAATGTTCTAATAAAAAGTAATGATGTCAATACCTTATCGAGGAAATTAGAGGAGGTAATGGAAAAAATGAAACTATGGTTTGACAGTAATAAGTTAGTTCTTAATGGAATAGATACTCAGTACATATTTTTCCATACAATACGAAATAAAAAATCAAAAGGCTCAGAAATATCAGCAAACTATTTACTCAAACAATTGGCTAGTGATACTAGATTTTTAGGAATTATTATAAATGAGAACCTTAAATGGACTAACCGCATACAAACAATCTCTCAGAAGCTTAATTCCCAACTGTATGCTTTAAGAATTCTGAAAGAAACTCTAAGAACCATATTACTAATTCAGGTTTACTATGGATTGATCTACACACTAATCAGTTTTGGCATTATATTTTAGGGCAACACAAGTGAAAGCTCAGTAATTTTCCTAAAACAAAAACAGGTTTTAAGAATAATAGGTGGAATCCAATTCAGAGACAGCTGCAAACATTTTTTTTTAACAATTCGAGTTACTAACTGTGCCTTCAATATATATTTACAAAATAGCAAGCCATATTAAAAAAAATGAATGAAGATAGTCCAAAACACCATGCTTACAATACAAGAAAAAAAATACAAAGAATCATACTTCACAAGATTAGGCATTGTACAGGATGGTTCCAGACACATGGGTAACAATATATACAATAAACTCCCAAATATGAAGTAAAAGGTGAAAATTGGCTTTAAAAAAATCAGAATAAAGTTAAGAATATATTTAGTAGAGAAGACTTTCTACAGTATAAAGGAATACCTGGAAAATAATAGGTAGATTAGATTCTGTATCTAATTAAGACATAAAAGTAAGTTAAAAGTGTATGTTTATATTATTATTATTATTATTGTTAATTATAGTAGAATATTAGTAATGTAGTAATTTTAACAAACATGGTAAGAATCAAATGCCATAAAACGTATTACAAAATGTGTCTTACGTAAATGCCTATTTGTATGTAAATACTGCACTGAAATCTCCGCATACCAATGAATTTGGTTTAATGGAGTAACAAATGAAATGAAATTAAAGTTCAGCAACCAATTACTTGAGTATAAAGCGAACGTATGTAAACGGTATTATAAACAAAAATAATTCCTGTAAAACCAAACCAAGTTAATTAGAAATACACAGCATTTGTTGTATCAATTTGAATATAAGCTTTCCATTGTGTATCTTTACCAGCATATAATATAAAATTTAAACCCTAGGATAACTCCTAGGCTCCAATTTTTATTCAGGTTTTTGGATCATTGTAAGAGGTTTGCCACCATAATGTTTACTTTGTCTGTAATATTATGCAGAATGTCGTCAGTTGGGTGGTTCTTGTGGAGTTTCTGTTAACCACAACTAGACTCTTACCTATTTTTTCTATTTCTATGATAATTTATTTACTGAGTGTCTTCCTTAACTAGCCTGCCTCAGTATCAGCGGATGTAAGATTTCTATGTCTAGTCGGACTTGAATCCGTATTGTTTAGTGGCGTCCACCTGAAGACACTGAGCTTAATATATATCATAGACCTCATTATGAGGTCTATGTATATATATATATATATCCACAGTATAGAAGGCTGCTTTAATCACTGCCTTTAACGAATGATTTTTTATGTTCTAAAAAGGCTGATTTCGGTCATGAAAGGATGATCGATTCGCTTCGTTAATGATTTGGCTGTGAAGTGGAAAGAGGTTAAGAAAATTTCTATCGACGATCTTCTTAATGATTGCTAAAATAAAGCAAAGACCCTTTGATACGTTAGATTTTCTCATCTGCTGTAAATAAGATTTTACAAAAAGTTAACAATTAAGATTTCCTTATTTTTTATGTTACTTGTTTTTGGCTACCTCATATTAACAGCAAAGCAACGCGTGTGGATTACGTACAGCGATTCCGACAGGATTTCACTTTGGAGGTGTAAAATCAAAATTAGGAGGGTATAAGGGGAGTTTCGCACAGTTCCTGTCAATTTTAACCGTATTTTTAACACTAGTAGTGTTTTCGAGGATATGGGGGATGACGCCCTTCACAGGGGGGTTGGCGGAATCACTGATTACGTATATGCAGAGTATGAAGTAAAAACTACGCTTGGAAATAGGTGGGATGCCCCAAGTGATATATAACTTCTTTGCTAAATGATCTCCCCCACCCCCGGAAGCAAAAATTGAAATGACTACACTGATTAGAAATTCTACAGTTGCTCTACAATTTCAACTATCAGCAAGTTCCCGATATCTGGACCTCAATCCTAATCATCCTAATTAACCTGTATTTTGCAGATCATGTACATGTGTAAATGTATTTATCTAATTACTAATTTGAACGTGTTTAGGTTTTCATCGGGAAAGTAGTTTTATTGAGTTTAGCCTTGTAACGAGCTGCTTAAAACTTCATTTAATTCTGTATTATTTGACATTAACGAATTAGATCCTATATATTTGGTGCCCAATAGATGCCAGCAAAAACATTTGAACTTTTCGATGTGAAAGAATTTTTTGTTATGGTTATTTTAAAGAATTTTACATAGTTTTCATGCAGTTTTATTATTTACAACTAATTTCATTTGTATATATTGTTTCGAAAGTATATTAAATGTTCAAAACGTAGTAAAATTAACCACTTCATGCATAAATATTAAAAGTTTGATCGAGTACATAACACCAATCACGAATAGCAAATCTAATACAATACAAAAAGGTAGTTGGGATAAAAAAGTCGCCTCCCCGCCAACACATTCTGTTTATTTATGTTAAGGCTTAGTTTATGTTATAAACATTGCATTTGGGGAATAAAATAGCAGTAAACATTATATTCTTCGTTAATATTATTTACCTTTGTTACAAAATGTTTCTGTTTCTCATTACTTCAAAGAGTTTCTGTACCAAATAATCCCTCCCTCGACATGGGCCAGCCTTCAACCTGGCACAAAATTGCCGTATCTCTGAAGAGTTTTTCCCAGTCATTAGCATGCGCAGAAACAATTTTTTTAGACATTTTGGAGAGCCAAATTCTAGCTGGCCCCAACGTGATTCGGAGAGTAACGAATCGTCGCGTAGAACGTCAGATGTTTCATTGGAACAGATTATAAATATAGCGAAGAGCTGTGCTTGTATATGATATTACATAATGAAATATACAAACTTTTCTTCTTTATTTATTGGTAGTGCAATGGCAGACTGGCTCCCCCTCATTGGCCGCGACTGTTTATTATAAAAGAATATGAATACTGTATAAAATTGGGGCCTAGGTTGCTCATTTGGTAGAGCGTCCATCTCTCGTGCTAGGAGTCGTCGGATCGATCCCTGCTCATGCCATGTGAACTTTGTGGTGGACAAACACCGTGTGTGTGGGTTTTCTCGGGGTACTCCCGTTTTCTTCCACTTTCTTCATTCTACCAATTTATCCCATCATCGTCCATACGGTCTGAGCCATAGTTGCCTAAAGGCCTTAAAAATAAATTTCAAATACTATACAAAATGGTAATTTCACTAAATGGCTTTGTATCAATATAACAATATATAAACTGACAGCTTCGGAATCTTCCCATTTCTATCGTAGTATGAAAGTACTTTCACACGCCGGCAAAGGAAAATCTTGTACACAGTGGTAATTACGAGAACAGATATGATCAGATACACACAAAGTTCTAAGAACCAGATTTGTAACCACAACCTCAGCCCTATCCTTTGGAATAATTATGTTTCCAAGGTTGTGGAAATGAAATAATGTCATCACCTAAGGCAACGAACTTGCAATGTCATTTCCGCAGCTTTGAAACATTGTTGATGTGAAGTTACCGTTGTCTGCAGTCACAAGGCCTGACAATTTTATATTTGGTGACACTGGCCTTCTTC
Organism: Lepisma saccharinum; assembly: GCA_022664845.1. NCBI lineage: Eukaryota > Metazoa > Arthropoda > Insecta > Zygentoma > Lepismatidae > Lepisma > Lepisma saccharinum. The sequence goes on along the minus strand of JAGDQP010008754.1, from coordinate 11,035 downwards.
CGCTCGAAGTTTTCTTCTCTTTAATGTACCGTTGCTTTTGACATATATAATTCATGAAGCCTCAAGGAAAGTTTCAGATATACAAAAAACGTTGATACGTCTAATAAAAGAGCCCAGACAAATATTGCAGTTATTATAATGAAAGAAAATCTATACTTGCGAAGAATTGAGCGTTACCTAGTCTCGTTTTCTATTTATTCCAACCGACGATCTGTGGTTCTTTTCGGTTACAGCAGGCAATGTTGACGTGGTACCTAGAACACAGGCCAACTTCAAAGAACTGCACATCTAGGAATGCCAATCTTGTAGCTGGTTTTGGCCTTATAAGCTCTCCGTTACAACGTGTTTACAATAACCTGCATAGAAAAGAAAAATAAACTTTTAGAAATGTAATTACTGCTTACTTTCCTGTTTTATAGCATAGTACTATTTGTACTTTGATAAGCCACCAGTAATTGGAAACATTACGGCTTATGTTGGGGTTACAATACAAATAACTAAACAACTATAATATGAATATAAATTAGGTGACTAAATTTGACATAGAGAGTGCCGGATCTAGAAATTTTCCAATGGGGCTAAGTTAAATTTTGCCACCCTTTCCATCTTTTTTTTTTTTTTTTTGTTAAACAGCACGACCGGCCTACCCGACGACAACAACATTGTCTCGCATCACGTAGTGTACTTTTGTTATCTTCTCTGGAGCCTTACTAACTCGTGGCATCGCTATTACTAACTCCAGTAAGGCAGTAACGGAGAGCCTATCTGTCTTGAATTGCGGTTTGGATTATTTTAAAGATGAAGATGGATTGTAAGGAATAACATAAAAAATGTCTTAGCGAGCCAGTATTGAAATTTTGAACACGTTTAGCTAAATTTCAATTTAATAGGCAATTTCACTTCCTTTTTAGGAGCTTTAATTTTTTTAAATTTTAGCTGCTTGTCGCCAGGGTCACTTACATTCTTTGGAACTGAACCGTTCGGTTTTTAGAGCAATTGTCCGGTGTCCGGTTACATGTTCAAACCGGACGCCTAATATCCGGTTTTGAGATATGTTTTCTGAAAAGAGCACTTAAGTTAAAGTTTAAACTTTGTAAGTGAACACTCTCTAACTTTAATGTCTGTTGTTACAAAGTGAGAATTGTATTTTATCCTGGATCTGCTGAAACCACTGTTGCCAGTTTTGAATAATATTATATTTACTTGCGTCTAAATGCTGTCATGTAAATTTTGCTATAACAAAATTTCTTGTAAAATAGCTTAAATTTCCAATTATTTTGGACCGAAAATATCTATTTGCATTTTCCCCCATCACTAATTAGTTTTGCTTCTTATTCTCAGAACAGAACTACTGACTATTTACCGTAACCGTGAAATTTCACTTTGTGTTGTATGTAAATTTTTAGCCATAATATAGTTTTGGCAAAAGTATTAGAAATCGAATAGACACCAAATGAATCATGACATATTAAAAGGAAAATTACTAGTTCTGCAAATAGTAATTTCAAGATAATTTAATATTTCTTCTTATCTTTTGTTCAATTATATTTTATAATACACCACACGATTTTCTATGGTTATTTGATCCCGAAATTAGATGTCTTAAACGACTTATTATTGTATTGAACAAAAAATGTCATCATGTTTTTGTAAATCGAAACCTTCCATGCATGATTTTTCTCAAGTATCCTTTGCCATGTTTTACAGGCCCTACACTAACAGGCTTTTTGTCTCTTAGACTACTACGGTAGTCATTTGACAATATAATAAACACCATGCCCATTGTTAAATTTCGTATGTCGCTTTAAGTTGTGTAAGATACCAGGTGTATGCATAAGTTTTTGCCGGTTTTTTTTTTGGTAAAGAAAACACGTAATTTTCAAGGGAAATTTATTTTGTTTTATTCAAATTATTGGCCATCGGCTTCTACACATTTCGCCCATCTTTCAGGTAATTGATGCATACCATGCCAGAACAACTGCTTGTCTTTAGCGGCAAACCATTCGTCGAGCCATTTTCCAACGTCTTCGAAATTGCTGAAGTGCTGCTCTGCGAGCGCGTGCCCCATTGATGCGAAGAGGTGATAATCAGATGGCGCCAGGTCTTGGATGTCCCATCCAAGCGATTTCAAGGTGTCTTTCACTGGTTTTGCTGTGTGAGACGGCGCATTGTCATGTAACACAGTCACTTTGCCATGTCTTCGGGCCCATTCCGATCGTCTTTCGATCAATGCGTGATTTAAATTAATCATTTGTTGGCGATAGCGTTGTGCATTAACGGTTTCGCCGGGCTTCAAGAGTTCATAATACACAATACCGCTCTGGTCCCACCAGACACAAAACATGGTCTTCTTGCCGAAGCGATTTGGCCTTGGTGTTGAAGGACCGGCTTCGCCAGGTGATAGCCACGATTTTTTCCGCTTTGGGTTTTCAAAATAAATCCATTTTTCGTCACCCGTCACAATTCGATACAAAAAGGATTTTCTTTCGTGGCATTGAAGCAGCATTTCACAAGTGACTTTGCGATTTTCCATTTGACGTTCATTCAAATCGTATGGGACCCATTTACCCAGTTTATTGATCTTGTCCATTGCTCGTAAACGTCTGCTTATTGTTTCTTGTGACACATTTAATGCTTTTGCCAATTGCTGTTGTTTGAGTTGGGTCATCCTCCAATAACACCTGCAACTGCTCGTTTTCGCACTTTTGTGGTCTACCAGAGTGCACTTTTGTGTGTCTTTCACACTGAAATCACCACTTTTAAATTGTCGAAACCATGTCTCACATTTTATAATCGATGGAGCGTGTTCCCCATATGTTTCTAGCAGCACACGATGACTTTGAACAGCCCTTTTCTTTTGATTAAATAAGAAAAGCAAATGTTCTTTTTCAGGCACAAACTTTGACATGATCACTGAACGATAAAACAAAGACGCTAGTGTTCGGCGGACTCAACTTGTGTGTGTTTGTAGTTTAATGTCAGACGAACAAAATGACGTATGTGTCAAATGAATACACTTCGCACTTTTCGCTGGCGCCATCTCTTAGGTAAACCGGAAACTACTTATGTATACACCTGGTAATAGTGAAACGAGTGCAATAATTATTTATTAGTGTGTTGCATGTTCAATAATTAATATCTACAAACATCAGAAACTCAGCAAGCAAGAAAATGTTACATATCCGGTTTCCAAACAGAAATAAAACTAAATGTCCGATTTTAAAACAATTTGGAGTTGGCAACCCTGAGCGTGACACATTATGTACTTGCACAATTATTCAACTGTGTTTTCACAAATATTTACAAAAATACAAACTACAGCTAAATTCTTATAGATTTCCTGAAGAAATGTAAAGTGTACGTTTATGAAATTGTAAATTAGTTTAAAGACTGCACGTGAGATATAACCAGATCCTACTTTACGTGTTTCTCACAGTAAAGGTACAAAATAATTTCATGGAAAAGATGTGAAATCTTTGTATATCTCATTATCTGATTTCTATATTCTCACCTACCATTAACTATTTAATGTGATTTACATTAAGCGGAATGATTTTTTTTTTCAAGAATAACACGGAACGTTTTTGTGCAAAGTTTGGGCCATAAGAGTAATTTATTTATCAAACAGAAATATTTCAACCTCGCAGAAAGAAATATTAAACTAGTTGAATTATTGTATTCAAAGAAGATGAAATCTTATAATCCCTAGCCGCAAGTAACATTATAAAGTTTATCAACATGACATTTTGAAACTGAAATCCATAATTTCTAAAATCTTTAGAAAAATAGTTACCATAACTCTGCCATAACAGAGCTCAAGATACTAAATTATATCCGTATAATTCTACATAGACCGCAAAACAGTCTGATTGGAGAAAAATCCGATTTCTTTCAAATACGATTACAACTGTTAACTAATATTAACTATATGCTATGTGATATGACAAACTCGTGTTTCCTTGATAAGATTCCTTAAGAAGAGTGAAGTATATCAGAGCTGCTTATTTTAAAAGAAATATCATCGGTTAGAAATTGTTCGATTGTTTACGAACTGATATAACATATCCAGTTTTAGGTATGACTTTCATACTCACAGAAGCTATATTAATACAAGCGCTTAAAAAGACTTGAAATTGTCATTATGTTTTTATACAATATTTTTATTGAAAAAAGTGAAAAATGGAAACTAAAGTAAAGTAGGGGGTGATGTGGAATAGGACACCTGACTACGCTCCTGTCCACTTTACTCAAGGCTTAAGTTGTTGATATGGCAAATAGAATTACTTGTACAAACTTAGTTTTAAAAACATTGATTATGTACTGTACACTTCCAGAAGTTCTTAAAAATGTTTACTTATCAAAAATTGCTAAAACTCGCCAATAAACATGTTTCCCTTTACCACAGTAAATACCTCATGGCCCACAACAAATAATCCATCAAATATAGGATCTATTTATTGCCAATGAGCAGATCTAGTTTGAAAAAGATGAACGTTTGGGGGAAATAGAGGAGCGAAATGTGGAATACTTTTTCACATGTAACACCTTTGCCTATTCGAATTTACTCTCCAAACACTTACAAGTAAAGTACCCGAAGTGAGGACTCGAGTTGCTCATCAAGTGATACCTGAAATTGAAGCTAGTGACGAGTATAGTACACCTGTGAAATCCTAGCTGCAGAGCTCCAGAAATAAAAAGGTTATGGCGGGTCAAAGTTCAAAGAGAAAACGAATTGTATTGAAACAAGTCACAACGAAAGTCAGAACAAAAGTCAGAAGGACATGGGTTTGAATTGAAATGCGATTCATTTGAAGGAAAGAGGCACGTACAAAGTACTACACATTGATACAATCAATATGTAAGTCGTCAATGAAGGCGTGTGATAAGCAGATACTTTGCTCACAATGAGCACAGTTGACAAAAGAGATGTTCTCACATGAGGTCTTGTAACACTCGTCACGTATATTAGAATCAAAACAATAATCCAATGGAGACATCCAGGGCTCGGGCTCCTCATCCAAGTAGCCGCTTTTGTAAAACGCAAACCTGATCATGTTGTGAAATCGTGAGGCGCGGAATTGGAAGAGAGTGAAGGACTGCATTCGTAAAATGTTATCCCGATGCTAGAGATTAATTTCCGAGGAAGCGATAACTGTGTCAGTAATGAACCTGATAAATGATTTATATGGACGGAAGAAGTAAACATCAAGTTGTTGGATGAAACCAGTGCAACCACCAGGAATTAAACGTTTGAACAGTGTTATATGATTAGGGAATAATTCATTTGATACGTAATCAACCTTATTTGCACTCCATGAATCCAGCAAAAGCAAGACTTTATCATGATCAGCAGGCAGGCTATTCCAGAATACAAAATAAAACTCTTTTAAATCACTTTTGTTCATGTTTGCAGTCTTTCCTGGATGGGACACTATGTTATCTTTTTGCTTATTTCCTGGAAATTGACCACTGGATTCGGATACAAGAACGCACATCGGACGCAATATTTCACCATCCATGGAAATAACCGGCATGATCATATATGAATGAGTAGTAGCACTGACTGATCCAAATGCACCTCTTACAACCACCGTACCTTTAGTCCTATGAGTCCTGTATGCATGGAGTTCCTTGTCATATCGACTTTGATCAGAATTGAATACTTGACGAGGATTCAGGTCTTCTAGCAACATAAGTTCTTTCATGGACGTAATAAATGTCGTAGGTAAGTGATGTAATTCAGCCTCTTTTGATTTCCACGTTTTGCTAACCCTATGCGTGATAGAACGACTGACGATATTGTTTCTCTTTTTAAAATTAGACAGGCAGTGACGAGATGCCTTGAATTGTAGAGTATTATCCGGATCTAGCTCTTTACTTATCTGAAGAGCCCAAAAGTGAAGAGTCCTGTCGTGTATAATTGCACATCTCTCGACCATTTCTTTGAACTTATCGTGAACTGCTGTATTAAGTTTCTTATAACTGGGGTTTTGCCCTTTTTTTCTCATATTCAAAGAGGATGTTTTTCGATTGAATTAATCTATACTGTGACTTGACAGATGAAAATTTCCTTCGTTTCTTTTCCGGGTTCTCATTGTGTGTCCAAAATATGTAAGCTGCTTCTGTATAATCATCGTCCAAGATGTGTTTTTGTTTTTTTGGCGAAGGCTGATATTCTTCACCTGAAGAAGCTACAGGTGTCGGAGACTCTTGATGTGTTTGAAAACCTTGCGATGTAATTGGCATTTCCTCATCAAAGACGTCATCACCGTAGTCTCCATCATCGCTTTTATCACTGTCACCAGCAAATCCAAGAGTTCTAACTTCTTCTATGATTTCCATCTTGTCCTCAAGTATCTCCACTATTTGTTTGTCCAATGAATCTTTTCAACACATATACGTAAACTTATCAAGACAAAGTAAAATCACAGTTAGAAGACATGGGCCTCTAGCCCGAAACTTCAAATCAACAAACTGACAATTACCTTTCTGGTTTCTGGTTCTGTATTTTTCTAGGTCAACTTTACAACAACGTATAAAACGTATATGTGTCTCGTATATGTTTCTTTGTAGTGATTAAACTTATTTTGGAAATTAAGAAAATAACATTCCTCCAAAGAGGATTCTTTTTTGGCTTCTTTGTGATGATATGTTTTCCATTTGCTCAAATTGTATAGACCACCAGTAAATATGTAATATCGAAGTTCTAACACCGCATAACATGCCACTACAAAGGGCTAAATTTATATGAAGACATCTAAGAGTATATCACAATATCTAATTTTGTAGCCTGTTTGGACAAACAGTAGGCATATAACGTAACTATTGCACCCGTTCGTTTGTTTACAGATAGTTTTGTAAGATGACTATGATCGTGATTTTCATATTGATTGACCAAACATACTAGAGCATTTAATCGTATAGCTTGGAAATGGTGTTATCGTTTAGATGTCTTCACAAATAACTAACCTTCCATAGGCGTACGCACAGGTGGTGCCAGTGGTGCCGTGGCATCACCAATTAATGGACAATGATTTTATTTTCCGAAGAAACTTTGCCCCTTTTTGAACCTACAAACAGTGAATACACAATTTACTTTTAGCAAGGAGCCATTGGCTACATGTGAAACCAATCTGCATCGATGGAGAAGCCCCATAGCAAGTTAGAACACAGGTTTACAGAGGAGTGGGAGTGGGATAGTGATATTTTTAATGTCCATTACTACGCTCGTTCTTGTTGTTTCTTTGTCATCTAGCAGCGAAATCAAGGCAAGTTTCTATATATTTCGGACGGTTCGGACACGTTTATTGAGGGAAGTATTGTCTACATCTACAACAAGATGGTCATATGCCTACCGAGTAGAAGCTGTGTCAGCAGTTAAGGAGAATTATTCAATACTAATTTTTAATGCCCTAGAAGAGATTGTAGTAACAACAAATGCACCTAAAACGAACAATAACAACAAGGGGCCCTCTGCTTCAATGGAACTCTTTTGAGTTCATTCTTGCTTTGAATATTATTCATCCAATTCTACAGATGGCTTTGAATATTAGTGAAGTTCTGTAATCAGAAGATATGGACTTGTTTATTGCAATGGAAAGTGTCAAGTCCCTGAGCAATTCGTTGCTTTCATTAAATGATGGCCAGTACTCCAGAGTTCATATCCATTTCTGAAGAGTCTGTTCAAACATCTCAGTAAATGGATATTCCTCCAGTAAAGAAAAGAAGCGTTTCACACCGCACAAAAGATAGGAGTTAAACCAAGCACCGCTTCTTCAGTAAGGAAGAAGAGAAGATAATGACAATATACTAGTAGTCGGCACATTAGTTCGTGGACTTGATGAGGGATTTGAACAAGAAACAACTGTTCTTATCTCATCAATGAGACATCTGCTAAATCTAGAGGCTGCATGTGAACTGTAGAAGGCACAACCTTCTGAATTTAAGGCTGAATTTGAATTGCTTCGAACCATATCAATGAAAATCACAATATTACAGGAAGAAATTTTAACTAGGATTTTTTTGTTATTTATACAATTTTGGTGTATATTATCATTCCTAATAACAGCCGCGGTCCGTGAGGAGGAGCCAGTGTGCCATGGCACTACTAATGAATGAAGGAGAAAAGTTTGCATACAAGCACAGTTCTTCGTTATATTTGTAACGTTCCAATGAAACCTGTTATGCTTCACATGACGATTCGTTACTCTCCGAATCACGTTGGGGTCAGTTAGAATATGGCACTCCAAAATATCTAAAAATGGTTTCTGCGCATGCGTATGACTAGGGAGAAACCCTGAGATACGGCAATTTTGTGCCAGTTTGAAGGCTGGCTTATTATAGTGTGTTGTAAGCAATTACAAGAAAGAAAAAAATGCACCGTAGAAATGACGTTACGGGCAAATATTTGTTCATTTTTTAAGTATTATTAATAATTTCAGATATTATATTTATTATTATTTATATATTAAACTATTAAACATTTTAAATAAGATTGGCAGGAAGAATTGTATCCATATAATAAAATGAACACTGCCTTTGAGTTCAATATTTACTGACGTAAATGTATATTTTGCGCAGTGCTCAATAGGTAGAGACGATGTTCCTATCCCGGATGTAGTTCTGAGTTGTGGACTAAAACTGGGATTTTCAAAATGTCATATGGACTACATACAGGATGATAATGATGTTGAAAACATCATAGAGATAATAATACACAGTAAGAAATTATCTCTGAACATGATATTTCGTATAATTTCTAAGTTGCACTGATAGTTGTACGAGAAAGTTGATAATAGGAATGCGAAGTGACACTTGCTGCCAGATGAAATAGTTGAATTTTGATGTTCATAATCAGAAACCCTTTACACCAAAGTACTACAATTTTGGAAGATTACAAGAAATAGTCCGCACGACACTCAAAAGCTTCTTCACTGTGTTATGTGTTACTTAAAGACTAGATTTCACTCTCCACATCCTTGTGTGCAAAACAATCGTATGTGAATAAAAAAGTCATAAACGTGTATCTGTTGAATGAGGAAATCGCCATAATCTGTATATAAATAGAAGTCATTTTATCCATGTATGTATATGTTCCACATCTCCTCCTAAACGTTTGGACTGCTTAGGATTTTTTCTTTAAATTTATTTATGGCCTTTAGGCATCTAAGATTCAGGCCGGGACAGGGGAGAGGCCAGTATGTGCAAAGGCAGCGATCCTGGCTTTACAGAAGGTACCATCCCGGCATTCGACTGAAAGAAGGGAAATATCAGTATTTAGGTGCTTAATTTTTGACTCTACCAGCACATCAAGCCACGAGCCGCTACTACCTAATATGAAGGCACCATTGAATTATCACATAAGATTTTATTTATAGTAAGTCTATCTCTGGCATACAGATTAACTAAAACTACACTGTGTAATTTATTTATATGTTACTTTTAATTAGTATTGAGTCAAACGCTTCTTAAGCAAACACATGTGACTAATAGCTATTTTTTGTTAAATTCTTATTTCGTTAATTAAATAGCACCACCAAATATTTAGGCCCACGCACGCCTATGTAACATTGTGTAATGTTGCATGATGCATATTACAACTTCAATATATTTATTTATTATTAAGTTTCAGATATAGCTGGAATTGCCATTTTACACAGAAACTAAATAACCTTACAACAAACTAAATAACGTTACTAGGAACTAAATAACATGAAATTAAATTTTAAACAACACATAACACAGCAATTAATATCACCAACATGACGATTGCAATACACAAGAGGAATAACTCAGATATTGGTTTTTAGCGTTCGATGGAAAGTGATTTTAGATCCGAAAATATTGATGTTTTAATCGAGATTATTATACATAATTACTAGTCTATGGAATAAGGAACACTGCAGTATACTTAGCCTAGGCGTGGTACAATGAAGGAGGTTGCTATTTCTGGTTATTCGTAAGGGAGCACGGAAGTAAAATTTAGATATCAACTCTCCAATTGTAAGATACCCGTTAAGTATCTTATATAAGTACATCAAATCTGCCAGCTTGCGACGAGAAGAGGGAACTTGGAGACCAATAATAACTCGGGTTTGCTTAAGCTACGTACTGATGGTATTTTTTTTCTTTTGACTATAGCAAGAAAAAGTTCAGAACAGAGTCAATATGAGATAGACTATAAATATTAGTCATATTATAAATTGGGGAGGAATATTCAATTTTAGGGGAAATGAAGGCATTGTAGAACATACTCAATGAATGAAGGTTCTTAATTTATGTAAATCTATAGAGAAGACCAACTAAGCGCATAGAACTGTTAGTTATACAAGTCACATGATCAGCAAACAGAAGTGTTTCGTCAAATACCACTCCAAGGACATTTTGAGAAGAAACTTTAGCGATAGGATAATCTTCAATGATATAGGCAGATGGCATTTGATTCATCTTTAAAAACGATAGTAAGAAAAGAAGATTTTGAGTGTTAAACCGTATTTATGGATAAACAGTGGCCAATAAACTAATAAACCGTATCATCAATCTAACAATGATATTTTTAAAAATTTAATAATGCTTTTACTCTTTTGCACCCGAGGTGCTTGGGAAAATGGGAACAAGTTGTTTCACATTTACAGTCCTCGGAGGGAGGGGGAAGAAATTTGGTTTGATGCTTGGAACATGTTTCGACAAGTTATTTTATACAACGAGGTTATTTTAGTTGAAGTTGTTATTCATGCAGGTGTTATTTTCATTTTGTCTCACTGATATGTTTGAGAATGTGGCTTTTGTAGTCTCGCATCCCTTATGATGCTGACTGGATGAATTAATGAGAAAATTAATTGAGAAGGACGTTAATGCCGAACTAGATAGTGATTGAATATGAAAACTTAATAAAAGTTATTGTGTGACACGAAAAATAGAAATAATTAAAATTGTGCATCAACTAAAATTTTGAATATGTTAAAAGTATACTTACGAATTAAGTTAACGTGTTTTCTACTGCCTTTTGTTGTCTTCATTTATAATTTTTATAACC
>JAGDQP010008753.1:0-61759 GCA_022664845.1 Lepisma saccharinum | reverse complement strand
AACATTACAAATCCTCTGTATTTCAGGTGTTGTGTCAAGTGGATTATAAGTAGATTAAAAATAATTAGAAGCAAAAAAAAAGTTTCGCCAGGCAAAGGGAAGAGGGCAAAAGCAAATGAGATCTTCAGAGAGCAAGGATTTGCTGTTTAGAAGAAGGAACATCATCATGTGCAGAATTAAAAAGAGAGTATTATCACGTACCAGTATTAAAATATTTCCCAGGATTTTTCATTTTTCTGGCACTCAACGAAATACAATCCACATACATTATAACTTTATATATGTGTAATACGTTTGTGGTTTACACATATTGAAGAACTCAATTTAAGTATCCTGCTAAATATATTTTTTCAACCAGTGATGAAGATGATGGTTGTTTTACGACAAAAAATGTATGTGCTTGAAAATAATAAAATGTTTAATCAAAGTTTAATTATTGGACTTTTATATTAGTTACGATTTGACCACTTATCCGTTATAGTTCTTTGAGAGTGTGTTAGGGACTATGTGGTGAAGGTCATGTTTCACGATCCATCTGATATATATTTTTACTCTTTTGCTTGTTTCTCCCAAGATAGCGGGGAAAGTTGATATTGAAAATATGTAGAACGATTATTCTGCCTATAATATACTTTGTTTATATTAGGAGGAACGTTGCACGCATAGTTGAAGAATATATGGAAAGTTAATGAAGCATTCCAGAAATGTGCTATGAGGATTTTGTTGTTAATGTAATATAAATTAACTGCAGTTTTTAGTTGTAACAGCTTAGTTTTAACAGCGAACAACACCCTCATGGGCCCAGTTACGGGAGGGGTATGGGGGTATTTACTCCCAACTTTCTGAAGAAAAATAAAAATTTGCTAAAAAAATCTCAAAAAACGCTAAAAGACTAATTTTATGTTAACTTTTAAAAAGTTTCCCACGGGAGAACCCCGAAAGGTGTCCCCCAGGAGACAAACTCAAACATGAGTCATACACATACCGATGCAGTAATGGAGGGGAGACACAGGGTACCTTTTGAAGAAGGTGGGTAGTAGGCTACTATACCTTGTATCATGCAGAGATGGCGTGGGTCAAAGAATAGTTGAGCCATAGCCTACAATGACCCACGACTCACTATGACCCACCACCTCCTAGAGCTTTCTTAAACCACGACCTACCGTAATTCAATCTTCAACCACCATACATAATGTGACCCCACGCTTGACTCACGACCCACCATCTACTATCACCAATTCGACCCTCAATCCACTGAAAGTGTCTTTCGGCCCATAACAACCGGGTCCTCGCAGTCCCATTTTCTTTCCATGCACAGACCATAGTGTCTAGTTTAAAACTTCAGTTAGGAAAATTTATTTGACCCACGTCTCCTGACCTACTCCATCTCTGGTCACGGCGGGTAGTGTGTCACTCTGGATAAGTTTTCTTAAGTGACGTTCTAAGCTAAAACCTGTGGTCCCTAGATGGAGAGGAAAATTGGATATGTGAGCCCTGAGTTCATTTATCATGAGCCAATAGAGGACCTCAGTGGGTTGAGGGCCGAAAGAGTTATGGTGGGCCGTAGGTCACAGTTAATGATTCTTGAAGATTGAATTCAGGTAAGTCATGAGTTAAGAACACCCTAGCAGGTAGTGGTTCACGGCGGGTATTCTGTCACTTATTCTTTGACTCACACCATCTCTGGTATCATGAGGGGGAGAGGGAACAATTTCCCTCCATATGTTTTTTTCTTTGGAAATATGAAATTCTTGGGGTGTGTTAGTAGTTCATTGATGTCTATAACCTCTAATTTGATCATTCGCCTCCACTGCCTTTTTTCCCTCCTAAAAAAACTACTTTCTACTCTTATTTTGATACATCGTCATTTCTACGCTTAAGTATATTCCTTTATAACAGAAGCAGATTCAAATGTCTCCTTTTCTTAAAAACAGTTTCACGAGTCTTTGACGACTATTTCTTTCTTTTCTCGCTCGCCGCAATAGCAATTTCTTTTGGTTCGCCGATACAGCATTGTTAAGCCAAAGCAATTCATAATGAAAACAGAGTGTAGAAAGAGGGAACTTTTTTTTAGGTAAATGCGAAAAAAATATTTTTAAAAAAATCTTCGCCAAATGCTAGTTACAGAACTGTTGACACAACTTTAGATTTACACCACTAGAAGATGGAATTGTTCCGTGCAGAGGTTAGTTAAGCAAGATTGAACAATAGCGTAGAGGCGGACTGTGGATTTTTCCTTTGTATTTCAAAAGTAAAATAAAACTCATCCCATAGTTGTAAAGTAAATAAAATAAATAAATATTGAATAAATAAGTAAATAAAATCTCTTGGTATTTTTAACCTTGTGCACCCCCTTTCTCCCATACATACACACCCAAAGCCTGGATTCGCTCCTGTAATAGCTAATAGATAGTGTGTTCTCGTTTATTTTTTTTCAGAAATAATATATATTATTTGAATTTGTTTGTTTGTGTGCGCTGTATAAGAACATTTTGACGAATAATGAAGCAGCAACAAACTCTACTCGAAGTGTTAGAACATAAGGTAAACGAAAAAACGACGAAGATTCCAATAGAGTTTGTGACTGAGAAATTGTCCAAGAAGACTAAGAAGTCAACTAGGTCTATGGATAAGAAATAGATCAATTCACATGCCTTGTAATATGTCCAGTGGTATGAAGTGGTTGCTGCACTGTAAAAAAATCGGTGGCAAACAGATTGCCACCGAATGTTGTAAATTTTCCTACGAATCTCTTTACAGTGTAGAACTTGGGAGATGGCTAGGGGGCCAAAATTTTACCATTAGAGATTTAGTATTAAGAGTACAGTATATAGTGCGACAGTAAGAGCTGGGAGGCAACTGCCCTCCACCCCCAGCCCTAAATCATCGCTAGTGGTCAATATGTAATTAGATCTAGTATATTTTAGGACAGGTTAAATTCAATGCTTAAACATGGCTTAAAGTTTTGGTCGTTAAAAAAAAAGCTCCCTGGCACGAAGCTCCGAAGGGTTGAAGTCAAACAGCTGGCCCACAGTGGTCCAGTACCCTTCGAAACCACGACAAAATTTTATTTTTTGAAGTTAAGAAGAAAATGCTATATTCTGGTCACATGTTGAAATTCGGTAACTATTCGAATCTAACGATGAGAAACACACACACACACACACGTATATATATATATATATATATATATATATATATATATATATATATATTCGTTAGAGTAAAAGGTATTTCCATTTACAATAACTTATTCACATCAAACATTAATGCTTAATATTGGGTAAAGTTCATTTCATGCTTACAAATTTGTTCATATATATGTGGTCTACCGGTTCCCGTAAGATCACCGAACTCAAGGAGCTCTGGGTCTGGTCAGTGCTTGGACGGGTGACCCTTGCGGTATTCCAGATGGTGTTGTCTGTGCGGCGTCCACCCAGCGTCGTGAGGCCAATTGGGGAGCTACCTGAATAAAGAGGTAGGGATCACAGTTGAGAGTTTCGGCTCTCCTCTCCCAACACGTCTGGTCAGCGTGGGAGCAGTAGACCAACTCCTCCCTCCGGGGGAGGCCTCATCCAGTAGTGGATTGAATATGCCTGTAAATTATAGATATACATGTATTTACAAGTGCAGATCCAAGGGAGTTAAAGGGCCGCACCCTTACACTGGATAAAATGAGACTTCATCGAAGTGTACACTAGATAAAATGGCACATATACCCTTTAGCAAAATCCTGGATCTGCGTAAATATATATCCATGAATGACACCGATACTCCTCCCCCCCCCCAAACGAAAATTTGTGGTTGCACCACAGCAAACAGTCCGATTATTTTCGAGGTTTCCCATACAAGGAATCGGGTCACCTACGTTCAGGTCACCAAAACTTACCCAGTTTCAAGGCTACTTTAAGCTCGGCACCCGTTCAGTCTTCGTGGACACGGAGGAGGAAAACCAAGCAGGACCTTCGTTTTGTTTCCATCCAGGAATTCGCCTGGTGAAATTGAAGGAATCATGGACATCTTCCTGCCAGAATGCTCGGCCGCAGGGTTCGAAATCTCTGTGACTTCCTATTGTTGTTTCAAATTCGAGTATAACTCTATGTGAATACCAAATCATACATTCAATACAAAGGTGTAGAAAACTAAATATATTTCTTTTATAATGAAAGAAATGCTGTGTTCTTATAAAAATAAGTCCGATTATTTGAAACAAATAACCACAACAATTCCATTCTTTTATTGTTTTCTTATAAATGTCTGGCAAGTAATACAACTACTTAGAGCGTTGGTTCCCAACCGACATGCTAGATGCGGATCTAGGACTTACGTGAGGAAGGACGAACAATATACCAGGGATATTTTCGACATTTCCCTGATTATTGTTAACTTTTATTATGGAATATCAATCCCTTAAACCCAAAACAACTCGAAGCTTTCTCGAAGGCAAATTGGTCGAATATTGTTATTATTATTATTTTGAGGATGGGGTGCGCGCCACCCGTGCCTCTCTCTGGACCCTCCACTTGTACGTGCTGGATTGTTCAGGGGTACGGCACAAAATTACACTTGTGCCAGATTATCATCTCGGGAGTGTTCCTAGTTAGTGGTATGTCTCGGGAACGAATATTTGTGTGTGTGATTTTAAGTTAATTCTTAGAATATCAGTCCATACAGGTTAAAAAGGTAAATCAAATTGAACAAGTAAAACCCGCTTAGGATGAGCAAAGCTTCAAAAAAGTTCTAAAGCGTAGGTCTTTTCATACTCAGAATGAACAAGTGTCATTGGTCTGATAGTTATCGTGTCGGCCACTCGTGACTAGGGTCGCCAGTTCGAACTCTGGTAAACTTATTTTTAAAAGAATATTAAATTAATGAGTTCAAACCTGGTACACGCACTTTTCTATTTTTTTTTAATGTTTATTTTAAATTATTTTTTAAATATTTTCTTAAAGTAACATTTCAGCTTCTATTTTTGAGTTTCTTCTACCACGAGATTTTCAAATTGGATTTAATCTACATTACGCACTTTGAATTGGCAATGAATTTTAATTTTATTTATGGCCTTTAGGCATCTAAGGCTCAGCCATGTATAGGTCCGGGGAAATGATTCGGGAAAGTGTCGGCCAGTTTCTATGTTGAAGGTACGATTACGACATTTGCTTGGTGACTGAGGAGAAACCCCTGGAAAACTTCAGTTAGGGTAGTCCGCCGTTGGGATCGAACCCACGGCATCCCGAATGCTACGCCAACGCTCTACAACCGAGAACTGAAATGGGGCTATTTTAGTATTCTTGACATCCAATATATTATATTCGTATTTTCACATCAACAGTGTATGATTTATGTGCATGTGTGAATTGATTTATGTTGCTTAAGGATATCACTCGCCCGAGATAGGGTGGGGTAAAAGGATCCTGGAAGGTTTTGTTTAAAATGATTTTAAGGGCTTTAGGTATATAAGGATCAGGCCGTGATAGGGTTGGGAGAGTGTGTTGGAAGATGGACGGTTAGGACCTATTTATAGGCACCATCAGAGAGTTTGCCTGGCATGGTTGAAGAAAAATCTTGGGAAACTTCAGTTAGAATGGTCGACCGCTGCAATCGATTCCAGGACTTACGATACTTTGCGATGATAAACTTACGAATTCTAAACTAAAATGTCAATACCTGCGCACTAAGGCATTTTTATATTATTCCATACAACCAGCCTTCATCTCTAAAATGCAAAACCGCGATTCAAGAGAGATAGGTAGGTCTACTGCCTTACTGAAGTAAGTAATAACGATGCCATGACAGGCTCCAGAGAATATAACAAAAGTGCATTACGTGATGCGAGAAAATGTTGTGGCCGTCGCGCCGGCCGGCCGGCCGTGTTCTTTAGCTAAAAAAAACTATAGAAAGAGCGGAAATCTTTAACTTTGACCCATAGGAAAATTTCTAGATCCGTCACTGGTTTCTGTAAAGAGCCTCTTGGGAACGGTTTCGGCTATATACCTAGGTACATCCACGTGCAGACGGTCCTAATTCTAGAAATCCACTTAAAATAGTTAATTAATTGAACATTTCCTCACCGAAATCTTTATTCTTATGGACCATGACATAATGTTTTGGTTTTAACTTTGCTGCCTATTCAACTTCATTTCATCTCCCTAATCTTCAAAGAATTATTCTAAGTAATACTCTGTTTAAACTGAATGAAAACTGTATATCTCTGTTTATGTGCAACGATGCATGGTAGATTCTTTCATAAAATTCAGATTATTTACAATCTGTTACTTTGGAATTACACGAATCTTCCTTCAGAATTTCTTGCTCCAAATTTCAATACCTCAACCTTTAACTTTTAACGCAACCACACTTCAACATTCTCGTTTAATGCTTTTTTTTATTTTTCCTTTTGAATAGGCACATCTCAACATGTTCAGATTCCAAAATCCAAACGTACAAATACAAGAGGACGATCAGACCTAAATGCGTTTGGAATATTGTGCACCTAATGTCAACGGAACTCAAACGTTTCTTATTTCTGTCCTTCTTCATTCATAATTATTAACAAGTCTATGACATTCCCTTGTCACGATTTCTAAAATAAAAAAATAAAAACTACAGACTTTGTATATATGGGTCGTTTTAGTAAACAAGAACTTTATCCCATCTTGCTACCATACTAAGCTTTTATTTTGTGCTTTCAAATTACACAAAGTTCATTACCAGCCGGGATTCAGCCGCGGAACTTTAGCTGTGACTCATGATCTGACACCTGTGAGCACTTGAGCACTGCGGTTCTTTATTGCCCTATACTGCAATGTTTGCAAGATTAATCATCGCCATCCAGGTTTACAATCACATTCTATCTCATTGCTAACAAATAAATCAACAGTTGGTTGAATATATTGCAGTTCGGAGGATAGCTGACACTTGTTGGTTATGCTTCCACGCATAATTTAGTAAAATCACTCGGGAAATGGAATCTGGTCGATATCGACTTGGCGCAAACGAATTTATTGTTACCTTCTTGAAAGTCATCAAATTCATCCACATTTCGGACTACCTTTACATCAGAGAATTTCTAGGAACACTTTGTTTCTTTGGGGAATCCCTTGCGAAACAATCGCACAATTTGGAAATATGCATTTTTGGATAGAGCAGGTTGAAAGTCTTTGGGGATACCTTGTCCCTGCAGTACTACTGTTAATGGTATTGAAAATATAAAGCTGTAAATTTCATTTTCCTACGCTCAGTCTCCGAAACTAAGCGGAATTTGACAAATTACAAAGACATATTTTTTCCTTATTTTGATCAGAACTGTCCGTTCTTAGAGGTTTGACAATGATTTTTTGACAATTAATATACCAGTACAGTCGATAAATTCGGTTACTGGCACCTAGAATATAGGCAAACAGTAGAACCCAGATGTCGTCATGGTTGCTGTGCTCGGCGTAAACGTCCACACACACTGACACAGACATTTACACAGATCCACACTGACCTTCAAAATAGTCAGCGTTGGTAGCGATGCACGTCTCACAACGTTCGTAGAGGCGTTGAAAACATGTTTGAAAAATGTTGGCGTTAGCAGATACAGTATCTCCGTGGGGCATCCTTTGTGGCAGAGATGATCTCCTCGGGAAAATCAAAGCGACGTCCTCTTAGCTTAGCTTTCAAGCGGGGAAAGAGCTCGAAATCGCAAGGTGCGAGATCAGGTGAGTATGGAGGATGTGGGAAAACGGTGATCTACTACCTTGCCAGCCCCTGCTGGACAAGGACAGAGCGATGTGCAGGAGCGCTGTCGTGCAACAATATCCAATTCTTCCTGCGCCAAAGGAAGATGGCCATTCCCAGGTGGCTGCTTGTCTCGTTAGTTGTGGACCGTACAGGAAACACAATGTTTTATCTCCTGTTATTATCCGATTCAGGAACGTCCCATCAACAACAGCACTACTGATCAGGTCACTGCAAATGGTCATCCGATCTTCACGTTGATCTTGTGTCAGAATGCGTGGCACATTCTGCTGGGTGTCATGCGACATGTTCAAGTCATCCGTCACAATTTTGTGGTGCGTACCATGGCTGATCCGTACTGTTGCTTCGATGGCGTCTACCGACTGGAAGCGGTTAGCGCGCACAACCATTGCAACTTCTTCGATCTTGCGTTCAATTTGGACTGTTGTTGGCCGACCAGTACGTTCATCATCCTCTACACTGTTTCTCCCCTCCGCAAAACGTTGGTGCCACTAAAACACAGTATTGCAGCCCAGGGCGTTGTCACCGTACACTTGCCTGATCATCTGTAACGTTTCTGTTGCAGATTTGCCAAGTTTTTGGCAGAATTTGATGTTTGCCCGTTGCTCAAGTCCGCCGCAGAGCCTTTAACACGTTTCACAACAGACAGTACGCCTGTTTACACTCTATGCACACACCTGCCTCTTGTGGGTCGAGAGACGAACTTCCACTTATTCCTCCAGGACGTCAGGTCTCAGCAGTAGTACACCACTAGCGGCACACTACGTCCAGTCCACGAACTTATTGATTGTAGTGGTGTATATATATATATATATATATATATATATATATATATATATATATACAGAGAGTGAAGGGAGTCCCATTTTTCAATAGGACATTACTAAATCATCCACATTGGGCTATTTCATAATCACAAAAAAAATGGCTTCCAAATAGGCTTCTTAGCAGCTAGTAAAACTTCAAATACGTTTGTCACTTGCAAGAAAATAGTTTCAACTTCTGCCAAATAAAAATGTTCCAATTTTCTATCTAATCTTGATCGAAACATCTTCTAGGGTGAAGAAATGTATCCCTGACAGAGACGAAAAAAATGCCAAGGTGGGAAATTTATTTGCCAGCGGGCGGGACATCCCGAGCATCTACTGTTCATTCACACACTGTAATTAATCCTACTTAGTTTAGCTTAAAAGTTTGACAATTTACAAAGCTGTGGAAGTTGAAATATCAGGTGTTATTTTATATTAGGCTTGTAAAGGTGGTATATTAATTGAATCAAGATTGAATAGTGTAACGACTCAATTTTGGTTGGTCGCTTCTCTCCCCTTTTTTGTATTCTTTTCTTTTTCCTTTTCATGTTCGTATTTTCTCGGCAATATCTTTCGTTTTCGGGTTTCATCAAAGAGTTTATTTGTCCACGTATCAAAGCTGAGCCCTACAGAACATCTTTTGATTGTTATTTGACAGAACGATTTTATCTTAGTTTTTCTCATTTGTGACTTGATATTTTATTTGCCTATTTGATTTGTCGTCTTCTTTAAGAATAATTATTTCGTTAAAAATCTTCGTAAACAGTTAAAAGGATCTGATTGTTGATTTATTTTTATAGTTATATGGCTAGCTGAGCCACGCCCCCTTCTCTCCCGGTTGTCAGTTTTCATTCTCTTCTCTGATCGGATAATTTTTCAGTAGTAGAAAGACATGTCCTCTTGCAGCAGAGGCTGCTCAGGATCGCGCTGCTAAAGAAAACATTTGAATTAAAGTTAAAAGGCAGCAAATTAATTTAGAATTATATAAAATTTATGCAGCGATCCCAGCGTGTGATTTTCCATATCTTTGGAAGGAGGATTCCACCAGTTTTTCGTAAAGGGGAGCTGCTTATTAATTGCTGAATTTGGCGTCTATCGTCGTCCATACTGGTACAAACTGGAGGTGATATGAAGGAGCATCTCAGTTGTGGTGAAATTATCGTCGAAGTGTGAAGTGGTTTGTTTTAGTGATTTTTGTGCAGTGGTCCAGGTAATGTATGGTTGATTTTTCTCTCACCAAATCCGAGTCTGTTTACCTATATGTTTAGAGCATGAAAATTCAGCACAGTAAATATGGTTTGTGTACGTAGAATATTTACCTTGCACTGCAGTCAGTGCAACTCTTTGAATGCACGCTATTTTTATTCATTACTCATCTTAGTTTACCTTTGCGTTGCTGGTATGTTTTAAATAACTTGAAATTACTACGATATATCGGTGTGTCAAACGTAAGATTTTAAAGATCTGTAATGTTTATTTCGATAGCTAGAAAGGTTCAAATCCTCGCCGTTAGGTTTGCCAACTGTAAGCAATTTTCGCCCATATAAATTTGTATTCCAAATTCTTACCTAAATCGATTATAGTTACTACGCTTGTATGATCAGAGCGGAGATTGGGCTATGTAAGGTTCTGAAATGCAAAATTACGTATACATTTGTTTGATGTCAATTTCTTTGAAACATTATTCGTAAATTAATGCCCAGTAGCTGCGTTTCTTGTAAGACAAAATATTTTCGCTGAAAGAAGTATTATTTTTCCTGTAATTGTAGAAGTTCTTAACTGAGCTAAATTATAGTATGTTTAACATGTTTAAAAACAATCCAATCTTTTTTTTTTTTTAATCAAATGTGCGAAATCTTGCCTCTGTACCAGAAAGCTTTTGAAATAATTTACCGTTTCGATATGTGTAATAACAGAATCTTTGAAACTCGGTTGATGTTTAGAAGATTGATTATCTTCAGAATTTTTTTCTTTTTAAAAAAAAAAAAAAAAATAGCAAACAGTCTTTGCCCTGCTTTTTGCGATTTTTCAAGCAAAATAAATTATGATCTTACCAGTTAATTCCTGTGTCTGGGTTCTTATTATAAAGTAGCTAGATTAATATTACTGTGGTATAACTGAAAAAGGTTCCCAACCTTTCACGATTTCAGTCCGCGGAGTGAATATTTATGCAAATGTGAGAAAGTGAATACAGATGATGTTAAAGTAAAATGTTTTGATCCTACTTTTCAGTAATCTTAGGAAATAGTCAAACTAGTTCAGTTTATCTAAATTATCGTGTGTCAAGTTAACTTTGTACTGTTTTAGGGGTCTAGTAGCGCTAGGTTGCTAAAATAGTTTTGCCTTCCTGCGAGATGTTCTCGCCTGCGTCTCCCCCTTCCTTTGGGGGGGGGAGTTCCTGCGTGTTCTGCTTTCTTTTTCTTGCCAACTTTCTGCGTTCTCGGCACTTCTTGTCGGGCCTCTTCTATGCATGCTTCGTGTCTAGAGTGTGTACTGTCTTCGATGTGGCTGAAGCAGGGTGCTGATGGGTAGGTACCCTCCCTGTCATCAGGGCCGATAACGGCTTTTCGTTATGTGATCTCTCCTGTGGCGTAATGTTGGTCTGTCTCCAAGTAGGTTTGACAACGTTAAGTTTGGGTAAACCCCCTTTTAGTAGCAGGGTGCCACGGGTTCCTGGTTTGCCAGTTGAGTCTACCTACTTTGCTGTGGAGCGGCTTGACATTACGTAAGAACTAGGCAGTTCTTATTTGTCGACATTTAAGCAAGTACAGAAAAATATTGAATTATGCTTGGTGTGTGAAGGTAACTTGAATGAGTGACAATTACATGATTCCAAAGCTTCCATCTTCAATATTAGCGTTTTCCCATCCAGTTCATCTAAGCAACTTACATTATAATTTTAAAATTCATATAAACTGACATACTATTTCAGAACACATTTGTTTCAAATATTTCTCTTTTTCATACTTGATACGTAACATGTAAGCTTTGCTCACGTCTCTCTGATTCTAACAAAATATAAATTTTTGTTGTTATCTTTCTATAATTGCTTACTTGAATCTCGTTGATGAGTGGACCTGGTGGATATGTAGAGATTATAGAAGCACAACCGTCTTGCATTAGTGCTATTTGACTGGTATAGTGGTTGCAAAATTTGTATATCAAAACTATTTGGTTATTATCTCATCGTACTTTGAAAGTTTCGTTGCAAACTTTTCAAATTAAATAAGTACCAACTTTGGTATCAATTTTAAATTCTACTTCATCGCTGAATAATCTTGATAATATAATTAGGAAGTGGCAGTTATGAAGACAATACAGGTTTTACAGCATCTATTTTACTTTTCCTGATCAAGAAGTAAGCTCTGGCTTTCAATGTGCTGATTGTTTACAGACATGATTTTATACATGAGTCGTTGAGCGAGATTTTTCAGCTGGTTGCTGGTGAGGTGATTTACTTGTGAATAAATTAAACAAAACGTCACTGGAATAAAGTTTAATTTAGGCTGTCTGCGTCTAATGCCAGTATAAAAAAAAGACTTTTCTTACTCTCACATATCAATATCCACTCCTGTAAAGGCAGAAATATGTCGTTCATCATGAATTTAGGGATCTTTTTTACATTCTGTGTAACAGGGCAAATATTAATTACATTCAGCTTGATAAAGTAAAGTAAAAATATGTTACTTTCTTACATTATAAGTGCCATAAAGGTACAATTAAAATAATAAACCTTAAGAATATTTCGTAAATTTCACATCTAAAGAAAGCCTAATATATCTGTACAGAATATTCTGTCGATTCTGCGTTCTATTTAGTTGTTCCGGCTTTTGTTCAACATAATTATGGGTGCAATATATTATTGACAAAAATATCTCAAGATTTAAACGATTTTTAGGGATGACGTGTACTTTAATGATTCACATTCACATGATAATGCACGCAGAGATGACCCTAAAGTTATGAAAACTCGACAGTATGTTATTAATATTAATCAAACATGTTTCAACGAATGGTTAAATTAACTTTCGTATACAATGATCTTATGCAACGTTCGCAGGTATATTATTTGAGATAACTGAGATAGCGTATGTTTTTCTAAATCTCGTCGGGTACAAAATGAAGTTTCTGCATTATTCGTAGTAAAGTACTTCTTATATATATGCCGTTTCGAAGAAGGTCTATGAGAAAAACTGTTGTTGCAGTGAGTCCACATTTATTCCTTGATACTTGTGTTTAGGTATTAAATTATCTGTTAAAGAACGATTCGTTGAAAATACTGTTCAGCAATGCTCACAAAGGAGTGACTTTACTAATAACCATGAAACAACACTAGAATGTGTTGAGAGATTGCAGTGTAAAGATATCTGGCGGGTGACTGATTCCCTTCAATGTTTATAGCTAAGAGGTTTTACATCTGTGCTTCAAGATATGCGCTTTTAAAGAACGTTTCTGAAGAAACGATCCATTGCTTTAAAGAAACAGTCCTGCATGCTTTAGCAAATGCAGTTTTAGATAATTTTCCTAGGGAATACTTTAGCACAATTTTTGTAAGTTTATTTTTAATATAGGCTGGGGAGGTAGGACTGAATGTGTTGAGATGCTACTTAATTTTTTTTATCCTGAGTAAATAATTTACTGCAGTGATTACATAATGTATATATTCTTTCGAACTGTACTTGGATGTTGCCGAAGTACTCTTAGAAAGTTTTCCTTGTGAAAGTAGTTCCTAGTCCTTCTCACAAATGCTTGAAGAAATCTTCCTTGTGTATGAAACCAGTTCCCTATCATGACAATCCCTGGTATTGTCACAAAAGTCAGATTTAAGTGTGTTGATCTTCTGTTTATTCTGGTTAGTTCTGTCTTCTTTGCTGTGAAAAAAATATACTTGATGACAATATCTATATTTTTAAATATACTGATATTCGAATATTTTATATCTGAATATACCTTTCACTTATAATCGAATCCGAGAAAGAATACAATTTCTGAGATAAGCAAGAACGATGGAAATTTAACCAAAATACATCAATAAAAGCATCCACTACCGGCTTACAAGAATTACAGAATTGAGATATGCAATATCGTAAACATAATTAGAATATAAAGTTAATTCAACTGAATTGGTTGTTAAATAAACATAACATCAAAACTAATATATGAATAATTACATAAGTTTATGCAGTAATAACTTATTTTTATCATCTAAGCCTTCTGGAAAACAAATTAATATGTTTATACAATAATTAGAATGAGACGTTTTCTCAAGTAATTCTAAAAAAAATATGTGCATGTCAAAACCTTCGATGAAGTACAAAAACAACCGAAAATATTAAAAGTTCCAATAAAGGCTATCGAGACATTTGGGGACTGATATATCGCGTTATCGCTTGTATTCCGATTGTGTCCCTATTTTTAGTGGCGAAAGCACCACCAAGCATTCGCAGAAACAAACCTTTGTTAAATGTACATGCACTTTAAATACGATGTAGTTTATTCAATTGGCATATGTATCCATGGTTCATATCGATGATCATACACCTGCTAGATTTATCTTGAAACTACTTTGGGACCATGTACATTTCACGATGTTGCCTCTGAAAAATGAAATAACCAGGCCTTTTCTTAACATGTTCCACAAATTGGGTGGAGGCGCTCATCATAATCTATACAAAAGTAGTACCGAAAC
Source organism: Lepisma saccharinum (assembly GCA_022664845.1). NCBI lineage: Eukaryota > Metazoa > Arthropoda > Insecta > Zygentoma > Lepismatidae > Lepisma > Lepisma saccharinum. The sequence goes on along the minus strand of JAGDQP010008753.1, from coordinate 47,518 downwards.
AGAAGAGAACTTAGGACTTTAGGGGAAAAAAACGCATACTTTTTCAAAATTCTTTTCGAAGTAAAAGTTATACATATAACTTAAGAGGTAGGTAGCGGCATTTAAAAACGTTTATACTAGCCTTTCGTTTGTAATCAGATAAATACTGGCAACTGTTCAGACTAATATGGAAAACACATGATTCATTTGCTTGCAGTTGCTGTTGACGAAGTTTTACAGACAAATAGCTTATGTAATGGTAATTTGGTAAGAAGTAAATCTTGTTACAATGTAGACATAAAATAATGCGTTCTTATCGTCTCTTCTTTCTGACAGTAAAAACGTTTTTAATAATTTTACTTTCCACTTCCAAGGTGTGAACAAATAATGCGGAAAATATCGTATGAAAATGATTAAGTTCTCCTCAAAAGGTATGAAAAGGCAAGAATTTTAATGCGAACCTGGAAAAATGTGGCTTTTATATTGCCTGTTATTTTTTTCGAAGCATTACGGAAAAAGTCTGACCGCTTGTTCTTATAAATGAAGAACGTGGTTCGAACATTTTCGTTTGTGGTTCGTTTAGTCGTTTCATACCTGTTTCGAAGGAATGGAGTAGACGAATCGCTGAATAGAAGTGTTTAAAGTGCATCGGCTGTCTAGAAGTATTCTCGAATTAAATCGATTTACGGATGGAGAAGAACGCAATGGCAGGAAACTTGGAACTGGGATGGTACCTTGAATTTATTTTGGAAATACAATAATTGCTGCGTAAATGACTTTAATGTCTTTCGTAGTTTGAATGTGGATGCCATTCACGATTTGTGTTTCAGAAAAAATCAAAAGAAATCCTAATGTTTACTATTAAGGAAAAAGAACGATTTATGTTCACTTCGTTTTCCTTCATTATTTAAATAAGAAATTGGCATTTTCAAGCTATTACAGCATTACCCAATACTAATCTCGCATTGCCTTATCTCTCACGACATTTTCAGTATGACCTACTGAAGAAACTTATTTCCTGTAAAACTCTTGCTCAGGAACATACATTACACGATCCCGTCCCGATTTAAGAAAATCAACCGAGATTCAATAATGAGCATACCAGTAACCTTCCACGCAGTACCCATTACTATTATCCTTCCATCTTATCAGCAATTTTAAAACATGAGTTTATTTTCATAGTTTTTGATTACGCTCCACAAACAAAAATCTGACTTCTGTATAATCGGTAACTTCCAAAGAAATTGCGCTCGAGTGGCCAATATTTGTTTCCTTTGACATTATAACAACGACGGGAGAAAAACATTTTTATGCTCCTCATCAGTATGTTTGCTTATCAGCTTCCGTGCAAAGATAATTGTTTCCAATAGGGAGTTATAGGTTCGAAAACTCAAATCTATGAGTGAACACTATACCGTGTTCACCATTACCTGCATTTAGAGTTAACCCTACAATGGCTTTTTTTCAATTTTAAGAATTTGGTTAATATATACCTACCTTGAATTTTGAAACATTATCCCATACAAACATTCGTTATTGAGCGTATGTTTGTTCACAAATGTATAGAAGAATTCAGCAGATATTTCAGTCGTTACACCACCCTTACACAGATATATGGAACATTCTTTATCTGGAATGCTCTCCGCATTTACACTTCAATTTTGTTGGGAACAAGTTGAACTCATCAACGCATTGTTTTCATATTTAAAATCAGATAAAACAGTTTCACTTCTCACCGAATTTATTCTGCACAGATCACTGTCAAATTCTTCTAGTTTATATGAATCGCATGTAAGGGAGCTATGGTTAGTTTCATATATCTCTTGTTTCACGCTGATGTCGGATAAAACGTGATCACCAGCTAAATGTTCATGAGACTCATAGCCAAATGTTTCCTCTGGTAAGAATGTCTCTTGCTTTATTTCTTTATTCACATCTACAAATTCAAAATTAGTAACCTTTGAGATACGTTTCATACGCGTTACATTAGATGATAATTCCTGTAAAAGATTAAATACATTAATTGTGAGTTCTTTAATTTATTTGAGGTAATTATAATTATAATCTATAGGTGCTTGCATTGAACAGTTTTCTTAATATAGTGCAAATTTTGAAAATTAAAGGTAATATTCCAAACGTTTATTACAAAAAAATATTAAATACTGTATTGAGCATACGCGTATACTGTGACACAACAAAAATCCTTAACAATAAAATATATTTCGTCTGTTAAAGAAACAGGGATGATTTAGATTATGAGTGTCTATAATGTCTCTATCGGAGAACCTAGTTACATTATTTATGATAGTTTATGTGTGCCTGCATGTAGTGTATGTCCTGTGAATTGTAGATATTAAGCGTTTCCTCGCATATACTCACCAGTATTACCTGAATGAATAGGTTTAATCACGTGATTGTGACCATCCCCGTCGTAAGATTGAACTAGTGATGTGCAAAAACGGAAAATTTGAACTGCGAGAAAAAGGAGAACGTCATTTTTGTTTTCATTTTCGTGCTCATTTGGATTTTTTTACATTTCGGGGCACCTAACATAACTTCATCAAATGTTAGTTTCTATGAAAAATACAGAAGGTTGATTCGCGTGCATGTGCCCAATTTTGAACTAGCACCTACCTTAAGAAAATCCACCTGCACCAACATCGGTTAGACTCAGTGTGATCACCACGTGTCTTGGCAATAGCCCTGCACCGTAACTTCTATTGTAGAAGGCAACGACAAATTGCAGAAAGGGAATCCTCTGCCACTCCTTCTTACAGGGTTTCCACAGGGCCCGGAGTGGTGACACAACAAGATGAAAGTGTCCTTTTCAGTAGATCGAACCCGCAGAAATCCATAGGACTAGCATCTGGTGACTTCACCGGTATATCGTGAAATGCAATAACCTGAATGCCGGTGTCTTGCGCATTTGTTGGAGAAAGTTACGGGTAGAATGTGACGTATGAGATGAAGACACTTGATTGATGGGACTCCCATAGAAACGGGGCAATTAGTTTGTATAAATTCGGGTGAGGATATGTTCCTGAAATCAGGCACAGTTGGATTTACAGTTTTAGGAAACTGAAGAATTATTAACTAGTCTTAATAGCAGTATCCTGCAACAGCCATGATTCTTTTCCAGAAAGTTAGTTTCCAGTGACTCGTATTTTGACACAGTCTGAAATACACTCATGTCAAATCAAATGCAACCACATAGTTCCACTTTTCCCCGAAGTGGCGTTCGTAGAGGCAAATGCTACTGTTCTTTCCCTCACATCGATGGATCGAACGTAAGTAATGTCCAGGACTTTAAAGACCTTCTGGAGGGAAATTCTCACGCAGGTTCACAGTTGATTGTGCCAGGTGGAGTCGTGTAGCCATCACACGTTCCGGAGGAGAATTTTCCTCGAGCCAATCGCCGCAACCTGAGACACGAAAGGCGTAACTGCAGTGCACGTTCGCTTCCTAATTATCTTAGTGGGTGACTGAATCGCTTGTAACCCTTCGTTTCTATGCCAATTATTTAACTTCTTGATAGTCGTCGAACCCTTGCCCAACCATGTTCTTTGCACTTTCAGATAGTTACTCACTACTACAGGTTACTGGCTTTCCCATGCGCTTTTAACCAGTCGGTTTGGCTCATTCTGTGAGGACGCGGACGGCTCAAAATTCATTACAAGTACGCGGATCGACCTTTTGCAAATATTGAAAATAATGTCTCTACTGTGACTCCCTGTAACAAAACATTATTGCATAGTTATATATTCTACAGATTCCAGGATACAACCAGTCATATAACGCATTACATGGCAGATTGTAATGCAGTATAACTTTCTTGTATTTAAATACTATCTCTATTCATAAAAATAATTTTCAAATATAGAAGCAAAATATAGACGAGTTTCAATATTCTATGAAGGTAAATATTTTCTAATATGACAAACCTGTCTGAAGAGCATTATGGTGAAGAAGAGGAACTTTGTGAATAGCTAAAAATGACTTACCTGGAAAGTTAAATATTGCATTATAATCCAAGAAAATAATTCAACAATATTATGCTTTCTGAGTAATTTTAGAGCTCATATACCAGGTGTGTAAATATGAACCCGGAATTTGTGCATAGACGGTTTTAGCTGTCACTGTGGTTACCGTAAAACTGCGTCCTTGGCGCCACTTGCTTGTTTTGACTGCTGATAACGATATGCAACACACAACCAGACAAGTTTCATGTTATAGTGTAGTGTTTAATAGTGTTGAACATGGCGCAATTTGTACCTACAAACTACGATGTGCGGACAGCATTGATTTTTTTGTTACCATTTGAAGAAAACTGCTGCAGAATCGTATTGCATGCTTGTCGAAGCTTACGGTGGTCGTGCTCTTGGTAAGTCACCGTGCTATGCGTGGTTTACAAAACTTAAAAGTGGCGATTTTGACGTGAGAAAAGAAGAACGTGGAAGACCCCCGAAAAAGTTTGCAGACAAGGATTGCAAGCTTTGTTGGATGAGGATGACGCTCAAACGCAATAACTCGCGGATCAATTAAATGTGGCACGAGAAGCAGTTTCCATGCGTTTAAAAGCCACGGACAAGGTTCAGAAGGTGGGAAAATATGTTCCACATGCATTGACAGAACAGTAGCAGGAAAACCGAAATACGAAATTCTGTTCGCCAGGTACAAAAGGAAATCATTTATCCATCGAATTGTGACTAGCGACGAAAAGTGGATCTATTTCGAGAATCCTAAGCGTAAAAGATCATGGGTAACTCCAGGAGAACCGGCGACATCGACTGCAAGACCAAATCGCTATGGACGGAAAACAATACTCTGTATTTGGTGGGACCAGAAGGGACTGATCTTTTATAAACTGCTTAAACAGGTTTTCTTTGTCTGGCATCCACACATTGCCGGAACGATGGCAGAAATGTATCGCTAGCGATGGCCAATACTTCGAATAAAATAGTTCTTAGCATTGTCTTCCAATCACTGTCTTTTCTGTACATAAATTTCGGTTTCATATTTACGCACCTGGTATATATAAAAACAGATAGGAATGTAACGTCAAATACATTTAACAATACTCGAATAAATATATGACACTTTAATATTTTACAAAAATATGCCATAAATAGAACAATTTGTTTTATGCTATTCTGAATATAATACATGCTATTCTAAATTACAATGTATTGCTAAGTGTAACTGCGGGAACTTATATGTTGCTCTATTCCTTGTTAGACAATTAATAAACATTTTAAAAATTTACTTCAGAATATTATAATCAAGGAAGAATTTTTATATATGGAACAAGTATTTACTTTTCATATTTTGTCATTCTATTCGCAGCACCAGTATTAAAATGTGTTCTAAAATATTTCATTATTCTACAAAGAAAAGGCAATCTGATGGGTGGTTGTTAACTCGTAGAGTTGCATGCTCATATTCAGAGGAAAGATGTGCAATCTTCATTAAGAAGTTGTAGGAGTTTTGAAATATATTCGTTATATTGTTAATTTAAGTTGGTAAAAGCTATATAATATCTGCTAAGTTGTGAATATGCGTGACGAACAAAAAAAAAAAAACTTCGTCAAAAAAGCAAGTGTTTTTTTACCTCATGAATAAACTTTTTTCTTTTACTTTCTGTACATCACGAAATTTAGCAGCATTATTGCATATGTCTATGTCTCACACATTAAAAAAAAGAACAACTGGAAAACGCTTGAGCAAGGTTTAACTTAGCGTAGTATTTTAATAGCCAACAGCATACCAATTTTATCAACTCGCATTTGTTACATTAGTATTATCACGATATGCTATTAAATTAATACGCAAATTTTTTGGTTGCAATTATTAACTAAAATTTCAGTTGGAATCGTAACACATGTAAACTTCGTTAGTTATTTTTTTAGAAACGTTAGTAGTTTACACTTTGTCAGAAACTTTGTTTAACCCACTTACCAGAATATTTATATTCGGTACTGCATCACGTTTCAGTAGGCGTCGGCGCTTTAAGTTCAACAATTCAGCTTTCAAATTTCGTACAAAATCGGTGTCTTGAAAGTGAGTGGAACACACTGTTGCAGTATTTGGTTTCATATTGTTCGGTTTTTTACATTTTGCAATCCATTGTTGGCGAATGACAGGGTCTTTTGGAAATCTGTAATAACTAATGCCTCTAGTCTTCCTCGATGTGTTTGAACACCCTGCGATTGAACATCCATTCGGCATCTTTCAATCACCATTAAAAGTATTCACTTTTATTTTAAATCTGTCTACTTACTGCAAACCTTAAATTTTCTTGAAAACACACACAATCTGTTAATAGAAAGATTTTCGCTGTAATCATCTGCGTACAGGAAACAAAATATGGCGCTGAATGTCCTCTTCAGTGAACTACTTATCTCGTGGTTACTGTTACGTATATGAACTGTGTTACGGCTAAAATGCATGAAAACTAGGTTCATCAGAGGAGTCCTATAAGAAATCATGAAAATATATTGCTTAAACATTACATTATCAAAAAAAAAACTAAAATTCATGTATCACACTTACATGAACTCGTTAATAAAATTTAGCATATTCTGGGGAACATACTTCCCTTCTCACAACGCATTTTAATGCAGAAAATTAGTGAAATTTATGTTTATCAAGAATTAATGCATCCAGCAAACCTTAATTTAGCATACTTCAAATTTTACCAGTTTCTACATATTATAAAGTAAATTACATTCACAGATCTAACAATATATTTATTATTAACTGCAAATATCATCACTATGAAACCAGGAACTGCCAATATCATCACTATGAAACCAAGACTGCCAATAACCTATACGTAAATAGCTTAAAACTCAAGAAAATGCAAACCTGTATTCAGCACGAATGGTTGAAATCGTACAATAAAATACCTAACCAGTTCAGAGAACTGCCAATCGGAAGACTGAAGCAGGACATTAGGAGATTATTGTTATCCTATGTTTTATGATGTGTCGGAATATTTTACCCAAAGTTAGCTGTATAAATTATTATTTTATGGGGGAAAATGACGTAATAAGAGACTCGGTTCATTCCGAAACAAAGAAGATATAGAATGCCCATTTGATATAGTATGGAATGTGGACATCGTCATCAGAGGCTGTTTAAGTTTCAGTTAACTTTGAACAATACTAAATGATTGCAAATTCAAAATTAAAAGTGATTTTCTAAATTAGTGTAGAAAGATTTGGGCTGCTTAGACATAATGCCTAGTTTACATTACTAACTTTTTACCAGAGTTAACGTTAACCAGAGTTCATTTGAGTAATGTAAACGCAAATTATCATTAACGCGGGTTTGAAATTTAACAAGCGTCAACTTACGACGGTTATCTTGAGACGTTAGTGAGAAACGGCTATCTCAACGCAAGTTAGTCATTAGGCGCGGCTCACTTTGGAGTTTATTTATTTCTTTGTAGAAATATATAGTATCATACTAGTGCGTATCACTTTTAAAGTATAAAAGAATGATAGAAGAACTAATCTACAAAATGTGATGCTATAGCTAATTCACTTGTGTTCATTTTTAATAATTTAACCCTCTCCCGTGTAACGGGCAATTCTTTACTCTACGGAAACCTCTACATGTTTCTTTACAATGGTAGAACAAGCACGATAACCAAGTTAAGTTCCGTAGTCTGAGCTAGTGTTTTAAAAAAAACGGAAAAATTGAACGTCGTAAAAGAACTTGTTTTTTTTATTTTTCGTGCTAATTTGAAAAAAAAAACAGTCTTTTACTATTACGGGGTCTGTAACAACATTTCATTATCGATGTATTAGTTAAAATGTTAGTTCATGTTCAAAACATACATTAAAAAAAAAATCCGCAAAGGGACTGCCTCTGGCAGTTTTGAAGCATTATGTAAATTTTCTCGGTCTGAGCCAAAGATGCCTAAGGAACAAAAGTGACCAGAACTTTTTCTCATGTACAAGGGTGCTAATGAGATATATTGCATTGCTAATGTAAATTTAATGTTTTTTGTACATCTCTTAACGTAAGAACATTTAATTGTTCTAAACCTAAACAATAAATGCATTAGATGTGATAAGTAATTAATATTGGTAATGAAAAGGCAAAAAAAAAAGTCAATAAAACCAGTTTTTTTTTGCCTCATGGGAAAAAAACAAGGTGTCCTGTATTTTTTTTTCGAAAAATTCCGTTTTTTTTCCAAACTTTAAGACACTAGTTTTAACATACACAGCTATCATTTAGAAAGCTTTCCGAAATATTTGAAACACTTGACAATATATTGCATTCATAACGTAAATAGAAAATTATTTGTGCGTTTTTTTAACGTCAGTACATTTAATTTTACTAAACCAAAACAAGAAATGCATTCGGTGCGTGTGATAAGTAGTGAATTTTCGTTTAAAAAATCGTCTTTCACCAAGTTGTTTTTTTTTTTTTTTTTTTGCATTGTGAAAAAAAAACTTTTCACCCTTTTGTATCGACACCTTCAATTTCTTTTCGCGGCCTTTAAATCACTGGTGTGCACATATGCAGAACATTGTTTTTGTATACGTAAACATATTTGTTAATAAAAGAAATAGTTACTAATAAATTGTAACCTCTCCAGGTTATTGCCTATTTTGTGCAACACATCTTGAGGTGTAAAAATGTAAGGAATATGAGGTTAAACTTGTGTTTTTAAAAAAAAAACAGGAAAAAATGTTTTTTTTTTATTTTTCGTGCTACTTTGGAAAAGAACGTTTTTTTTTACGTTTACATTTTTTTCATCAATGAATTAGTGAAAATGTTTGTTTATGTTCAACACATATATTTACAAAAAAATCTACAATGGGACTGCGTCTGACAGTTTTGAAGCAAAATGTACGTTTTCTGGGTCTGAGCGAAAGATGCTTAAGGGCCAGAAGGGAACAGAACGTTTATCTCATGTAGAAGGGTGCTAATGAGATACATTCCATCCCTAATGTAATTTGAATGTTTATTGTACATTTTTTAACGTAAGATCATCCAATTAAACGAAACCTAAAGAACAAATGCATTAGGTGTGTTAAATAGTGGATATTGGTGATGAAAAGGCAAAAAAAAAAGGAATTTCGTTAATAAAACCGTTTTTTTTTTTGCTTCGTGGGAAAAAAAACAATTATTCCTGTTTTTTTTTAATTTCCGGGTTTTTCCCGGCATTTAAAACACTAGGTTAAACACAGAAGGAAAAAGTCTAAATCTATAGGACATCATTTCAAAATAGAACCCTAGCAACTACTTCTTTACATTGTTTCTTTCTTTTTTAATATAAAACCCTGGATTTTTACTCATTCCTAGCATGCTCACTCTAGAATTTATGAAATAAATCCGTTCATAATTTAAAAGTATAAAGGAGTATTTATGAATATGTTTTAAAATATCATAATATATGGAAAAAGAATCTGCTTCTTTGATGCAAAACAAAGCAAGTAAGACAAACAGAAAAGTAATATAATACTTTCAAAAAAAAAAATGTGTGTTTCTTCCTAGCGTGTTTTTATTTTTCTGATGAAATAAGCACGCAGAACATTAGCATTTACATGTAGGATTTAGATTGGATTAGAGAGTTTCTTGGCTAATGAATTATTAGTCTAGTAACCTGTAAGAGAAGTCCGTAGTTACAAAGTGATGGAGGAGGAAGTTCTACTAGAGTACCCTTGTACACTATCGATAATGCTCTTTCTTTATTCACATTAGTTTTGCCTTTCTCCCGTCAAACACCTGTTCCACAATAGTTAGCCACTTTGTACGTAAAGTAAAAGGAGTTTCGTTACACTACCTTTTGAGTGCATCTCGCTAAGTTAGGTAGTTGCGGAACCAGTGATAGGTAAAAACTAGAGTTTTTATATTTAAAATGTACAAATTGTTAAAACTGTTTCTCTTTTCATCAAAGAAAAACGTTGATATTTGTTTCATTCAGCTGTAAATAGTTGCAAATAAACTCTTACTATGAGCTATGAATCTACCAATAAATGAACAGAGATATATTGTAGCACTATTTTATGTGCGTTATTTAGGCCTACTTTAATTGAAACTTGTAAGTTTCAGTACTCAATGAGAAAGTTTTATCGCATGTAAGAAAACAGCTAAATAAATCCAATCTATGGTGCACCGGTTGCAAATCAATTTGAAAACGCGTGGGTCAAACGACGTTCAGAACTTCCGGTTTATTAAGAGAATAAAATTTAGCATTGTTCTCATGTGGAAGGGAATAATTCTATGTGATTTATACATGCATATGCATCAAGAACCACTAAGACCCAAATAGAACGTAAAGTACAATATGTTATGTTTGAAAATAACCTGTCAATATGACGTAAGTGAACATGTACGCTTGCTTACCTCTGAGAATTTTCTGCATGTGTATTTTTTTCCATTAACTATTTAAAGCCCGGGGAAAATACATGTTTTTTCAGGAAGTCAAAAAACTTGTCTTATTGAAGAAATCGTTCCTGTCTTCTTGTTTTTCATCATAAATGTGAAACCGGTTAAATGTTCTTACGTTAAAAATTGTGCAAGAAACACTATTTACATTACGAACGCAATATATCTCATTTACACCCTTGTACACGAAAGAAAAGTTCCGTCCACTTATGGCTCTTAGTTATCTCTGGCTCAGATCGAGGAAACACATAATGCTACAAAACTGGGCAGTCCCAATAAAGACTTTTTTTTTTTTTTTTTTAGTTTTTAACAAGAACTAACATTGAAACTAATTTTGTGATCCCAAATTCATTGATACTAACTTATCTGGTTTCGTCACTATTGCCACAGGGAACCATATGAATTACCTCTACGCCGAATGCGGTAAGCATTTGGGAACTCCCTGTTAGGAAACGTCAAATCACCCCAACTATCATAGGTTAGTAAAGTCACATATTTATCAGATGCTCCAAATATGACTCTTTAAATTCTTCTTCTTCTTCTTCTTCAAGACTCCTCGGCACGAAGAGATAAATGGAACCGGTAAAATAATGCACCTTTCTTTCCAGTCAATACACGTTTAATACGTGAATTAGTAAGAATATGAATAAGTAATGAGAGTACTAAATGAAGTCTTTTCGGAACCGGAGTTAGCTTGTTCCCCGGAATAAGCGAACAAAAAAAAATTGTTAAAATGTCATGATCGGGTAAGAAGTTAAAAAGGTCTAGTCAGGGTAAAACGTCAAATCCGGTAGAGTTAGGACGAATATGGGTAGAAGTTCGGAAGGAAAAGTGAGGGAGAGGGAAATTGTGAGAATGAAAATGTATAAATGTAAGAAAGAAGTAATGTATATGTATGTATGTATGTGTAAATGTATGGTTGTGTAGTGTATGTGTATCACAGACGGAGGGTCACACTCCCGCACTAGACGCTTCCGCAGAGCCTCGATGTACACTCGCTGCAATCAGTGGCCGAATTCCATGACTCTTTAAATCAGAAAACAAAAAGATTCAGAGGGGGCCAAAGAGCGAGATTTCAAGAAAACAGTAGCCATTGGTTGTAAGGTGCGTGACGTCACTATACGGACCGATGAATTTGTGCTTGTAGCGAGAGCATAGGGAAATCCATAATAACGATGAATATAAAAGAAATTTTGCACCTGATAATTATTTGGTCATCAAAACTTACTCTTTTTTTTTTCAACTTTCGTGTTTCCATTAATGAGTGTGTACTATTATACTGCATAAAAATAAACGACGTATTCTAAATAGTAAGACAAATATTTCTCTAACTCCATTTTAAAGGAAATCTCATGGGGCTCTAACAAAATTAATTTTAGAACCTTTAGAACTTTAGAAATATTTCATTGCAATAGAGAGATAGATAGGATAATGGTGATAGTCTTATTTCAGTTGAGAATAAACATATCTGTATTCCTTTCGGCCAACATTTGTGACCTAGGCTAGTAAGTTTACGATCAATATGCATACTATTTTTTAAAATATCTCTCACTCTCTCTCACACACGAGCGCTCGTAAACAAAGGCGTCATTTAAGTATTACGTAAACTTTCAAGGGGGTTCAAGTTTTGTTTACATTATTTGACAATAGGGGAGGAGAATAAGAAAAACTTTGGTAAACTTTATTTTTATATGGGCCAGTCTTGTAACTTTGGACTTCGGCCCGTCACGATTCGCCTTTAGCTGTTAAAATCCACACTCATGCCCGTGCCGGGATTCGAACCAGGGATCTTCGAGAGAGGGGGATCAGAGCAATATGATTACGTAAGATTCACTTAAAATTACATTAGTGTAGATTTAAAGATGGAAACTTTTTTGGACTTCAAAATAACGATAAGAACTGAACTGAATTTGTGCTTAAGCCTTTAGGCATCTGAGGCTCAGGCCAGTAACGATAAGAAATTTGACATGTCTTTCATAAGCATGAGCCTATCTCCTTATTTTTGCTTACAAGGGGGATCTAAATGATTAAAATGAACATACGTAATACTTGGGCGCTATCATATTACAAATTAACCTACAAGTATACAGACCCGCAGCCACGCGGAAGGGGTGCTGCCCTCGGAAAATTTTCTTGGTCCCACTACACCTTAAAATCTAATTTGTGTAAAAGGCGATAAGACAGAGATTCCGGCTTACCCCCTGTGGGCAGTTTCACCCCCAAAACAGAATCCTTGCAGTCAAAAATCGATAGAAACCGTGTATAACTCCACTTAGACCCACCCAATTTTGACTTTACACCCCCCTCCAAACTGAAAATAAGCTTGGCGGAATCCCTGAGGGAAAAATATATTATGACCCATGGCCCCAACAATATTTCAGTAGCTTTCCCTCCACCTGCAGTTTGGTTGGCAATTGAAAACACCACAGTTATTGTATCTATATCCCTTCAAAACTACTTTAATACACTGAACAGGAATGTAACACAATAACAAAAAACTAAAACTTCACTTACTAAGCTATGCTAAAAACACGCGCGCTAGCAGAACAAATCCGTTCGGGTCCATATAGTGACGTCATGGCAAAACTCTCCATAGATGGCGCCATCGGTTACTCATCCACCACGAATGGCATACCTAATAAGTTCTACTTTACTTGGAAAAGATTAAGTAAAGTCATTTTACTGTACGACAGGTTTGCTCTAATTCGTATATTGCTGCTAACCCATGGAGTTATACAATCTCTTCACTAGAGTCAGGCTTGGCGCTGCTGATGCGGCGCCACTTGAAAGTTGAGCGAGAGAATGTTTGTTTGGCAACAACACGTATTATGAGTTGCTATCATATGGCTGCTGCGCTTGGCTCTTTGGCATTATTTTGCGTTTGTATTTGAGAAGAAAATGCCAATCCTGTGCAGCTCACGGTTGTACTAAAAATATAAGGAAGGAAGTAATGTAACGTTTCACAAATAAATGATCATTTAATATTATTCCGTGAAAAATGTTCCAGACGTTGCTAGAAATATAAAAGAAAACACAAATCTTTGATTAGAATTATTTGGTGCGAAGGTATTTTATCGTGTTAGATCCATAGTTATAAAACTGTCCCATAGTTATAAAGAGAAATATACATAAAAATAAGTATTCTTGCATTCAGAAATAATGGATCGTTTTCAATTAGGCCTATTGAAAAAAAAAAGTGGTTATATTCGTGAAGAAAAAATATATCTGTCTATTCAAAATTTAAATAGTTCTAAGCCCATAATGTGCTGTTGAATTTTATTGATGGCTTTAGGCACCTAAGACTCAGGTCGGGATCGAGGAGGAAAAATAATTCACTAAGATGTCGGCCAGGGCCTATGTTGAAGGTGCCATCCATGCATTTGCCTGGCGTGCCTGAGCAAAATATCTGAAAAGAAAAACTCAGTCAGGATGGTCGGCCGCTGGAATCGAACCCATAACGTCCAAAATAATAGCTAATGGCATTCAATTAGCCTTTAATTACAAATTTTTAACCCGTTAAATTAGAAAAAATCCCATGAAACGAAATCTATACCATAGCTGAAAGTAAGAGTTGAATCCATGTTCAACTAACATCTTATCAACAATATCAAGTCCTTGTTCAAATATGATTTAAAATTAAAGGCACTTTTTCAACCAATAAGAATTATCAACGAAGTAAACCAAAATTCAACGTCCCATACCCGTTTGTGTACTACTGGGGATAAGTACGAATGCTCGATTAGGTTCTACTCTGATTAGACTGATCGTGTTGTATTGAGCAGACGTGATCGCGTTGGCTTAGTGTCATCATGAATAATAGTATCTTGATTTGTCTGCCTTGGAAAGATATCCACATCAACGTTGATCCATTTTAAATGAAAATGCGCTGATCATAATCATCTCACCAAAACCTAATTTTGCTGAGTACAACTATTTTTTTTTTTACTCCTAATCAATGCAGTCAAGAAGAACAACCCCTACAGACAGGAAGTTCTTGTACACAAACTGTAACTGTTATGCACTAGTTAGAGGCCTCTACAACACTGAAAGTTTCCACAGGTTAATTTGGTACTGATTTTAGGACTTATACATTATTAGTTTCTTGCAAGGCATGGTCAGCTAATTCCAGTGTCGTCCTCAGGTAACTGATGCCCACACAAACATCTAGCATGTTAATTTGGTAACTTTCAATAGATGCTACTTGAAAGAAGATATTTTTTAAATTAATAAATGCTTCGGAATGTGTTCAGTCAACCCGCTGGTCATACTATATATTCCAAGTTGGAAAAATACATATAGTCCTGTTTGCTTCAAGTGGAGAACTACAAACCAGAATGGAAGGACTGAGCAACGAGAGTTCGAAAATAGGCCTTAAAATGAGTTTAAGTAATGTACAATCAACTTGCTGCAAAGAAGGAAGTAAAGATTAACGGAGAGCCAATAGGCATAGTTGATGAGTATGTTTACCTAGGCCAGCTTAAAACTTCGAATGCAAAGTTGACTGATGAAATAAATAGAAGATGTAAAATGGCGTGGAGTTCTTTTGGAAGACTACACTTTATTTTCAAACCAATGTGTCTGAAGCGCAAAGTTTATAATCAATGCGTCTTACCCGTGATGATGTACGGCTGCGAAACTTGGACATTGAATGCGCAAACGACTCAAAGATTGAGAGTCATACAAAGAGCAATGGAGAGATGCATGCTAGGAATAACCAGGAGAGACAGGAAGACAAGTGAATGGATTCGCGCTCAAACAAAGGTAGAGGATGTAATCAAGACTGCGAAGAAGATGAAGTAGAGATGGGCAGGTCACATAGCTAGACGATCTGATGGATTCCTAGAGGAAAGAAACGACCGAGATGACGTCCAAATGTACGATGGGTAGATGAAATCAAGCGTTTTTCAGGAGCTACATTGATGAGAATAATAGCAGACCGAGAGAAGTGGAAAGAAAAGGGGCAGGCCTTCATCCAGCAATGGATAGAAAACGGCTGAATATTATATATAGATATATATGGCTGGATCCAGCGGGGAAGCACCTACTTCAAATGTACAAAATCATACTACTGAATATCAAACTCTGAATATCAAGTTTAGGAACAAGTATTGCGGATCAAAGTTTCATTATAGCGTTGGAAATCAAGAACAGTTATTAGCAATTTTAATTCAGTTTCTACAAGAATATATATTATTTTCTTTTGATTGAGCCTATAAAGTTCTGCAGGAAACTAAAACTCTATAACATTTTAATTGTTAGGTTTAAAGATACAAGATTTGAGGGTCAGAAAAAAGGAAGTTTAAAGTTTTTCTGGCCACATTGCTCAATTACGATCTTTGTTCTGACTGGACGGGTTATCACTTGAATTAATATGGCGCCCGTCAATGGATTGGCCGAAGAGAACCCACGTTTTGGCCTGCAACATCATCAGACTTAAAACCTTGATATTACTGGCTGTGGTGACAGGTAAATTCACAGGAACTAGGTAATTTCGACGACCTGAAGGACAAAATAAGTTATGTGATTCTGAATATCCCAGATTAGCACCTTTAGCATGTAACTCTCGGTTTCCCAAAAAGACTGCAACAGTGTTTGAAACTAAATGGTGCAGAACTGGAGGATTTGCGATGAACTTCTACAATCAGAAATAAAGCTTTGAACATTGCTCTGTAACTACACATTTTTTTGTTAATGAACTTAATAGTTTTCAAGTTATAAAGTTTTAGTTTCCTTCAGGACTTTATGGACGTTCTATCAGTTGATAAGTGAAAAGAAATATCAGCTACTTTTAGTTCCATGTAGTGACACTGACACTCGTCTTGCTATGAATATTTTTCGATCTGGCAACGCTGTTAAAGATTTATAGCTAGTCTGCCGCTCGGATGTATAGGATTTTACCTTGTTAATGCGGCTTTTTTTTTAATTTAGTGATCACAATGGATATTAGAAATTATTTTGGAATGAAGGAAAATTGAGGAAGACACATAAATAGATTTTAGTAAGAAACTTGCGCAAGGAAAAATGACATTAGTGAAAATCGAACTAAAATGTCCCTCCATTTACATGTACGTGGCATATGTATGGAAAAGAAACACATTTGAATAGGAATAGTGTGTTAATTATTATCCACACAGCTCCATTGAGCTTGAGAACTAAGTATGATTTTTTTGTGAAAGTTCACATTAACCGCCCAAAATAAATACTCTTTATATTATATTTTATTCATTTCTCTGAAATTATTGATAATGGTCCAGGTCCTTTTAAAACTGTTAAACCGAGAATGTTCATGCAAGATACAAAGTCCTAAAAATCTTGGATCCGGCCCTGTGTATATATAGTGAACTGCCAAAGTCATGGGATAGCGGGAGGGAAACCAGTTGAGGGTGCGGTAACATCGTGAGAAACTTATCCGAAGCAGTTGCAGAATGGTCAGTTGGACTTCTCTGAGTGCAGCGAAACGTCGTGCACTGTGGCGATGACCAATCGACTGGAAATACTGGGGTTGAGCGGGGATGATAGTTGGCATCTGATGTTGCTAGACGAATGGGGCATCTGATTTCAGAACTCGCTCCGCAGTGTCAAGGATGGACAGTGAGAACCGCATTGGAGGCATTACGTCCCATCAAGGGACAAAACAGTGGTCACCTACGGGTGCTGAATGATCGTCTGGACAGACTCATCCGGGCAAACAGACAAGCATCAATGAGAGATCTGACATCAAGGATCAATGCAGAACGACCCAGGAATGTATCTGACAGGTCAGTGCATCGCAATCAATTTGGTCTCCATGAGGTATCGCAGGTTTCTTTAGCTCAGGCCGGAATGGAGTGAGTATCAACTAGGGCCTTTCCTAAGGTACCTGAGCGAAGCCCGGAAAATCCTCAGTCGGGACAGTGAAATTTTGTGCAATGATAAAAATGCATTAGATATATACAGAGGCAATGCTACCATCTTTTGTTTGAAATCGTTGCTTTGCATTAACCTTAACGCTGCATAAAGTGAAGAAACGCATATTTGTAACCTGTAGCAAAAAAAAAAAAAAAAAACAATTTCCAACCACACTTGTCAGTCTCACTCAAAACATATAACAGAAAATAAACTATAACAAAAATTATATATAACAGGTAATATAACGCTCTCGGTCTGGAATAAATAAGAACCAGTGTTTGTTAATTAGTTTTTCTGTCAAAAAAATTCACTCGTAAATTTTATCATAAGCAAATAAAAATTCAAGAAAAATCGACACTTTGATGTGGTAAAAAATATCTGACTTAATTACTGGGACAATTTAAGTCGGATTCTACTTCACCTAAATTTTTGTTTATTCTATATCTTACTCATATCTTAACCGCACAAGATTCACACGGAAAATCGTCTTCTTCACCCAAACCAAAGGATAGAAAAACCTGTATAGTTGCGAATATACCTTAAACAAAATAAAAATAAAGTGAGAACCCATTCTATAATCTAAACCCATTTGGGAGGATGAGTGGTAAATTTGCTGCTTTGTAGTCATTTTGTCCGGGTTCGATTCCCATTGGGGGAGACAATAGGTTCAGAGACCAGTTATACTGCAGGTTTCGTCCTTAATACATATCCGATGGAAAGCAATGCCAAACCACTACGGGATAGGTTCATCTACCCAGAAATCTTCGGCTGCGGGCCTATTTTCAGGCAGAACATCCATCACCATCATCGCATAAATAAAAATCCTGGCTGGTGTTTTTCCTCAGTAGTACCAGGCCAATGGCGGCATGGCACCTGTAATATAGGCCCTGGCCGACACTTTTGCGAACCCTTCCGTTTTCCTAACCTGGCCTGAGCCTTAGATGCCTAAAGGCTATAAATAAAAGTCAGTTCAATATGAAAAAATAACTAAGGTTAAATGGATGGTTGAAAATTGAAAACAGCTCACCTTCACTTGTTCTGCGGTACTTTTCCGGTGGCCGGAAACTGGTAAAATACATTATTAACATTAATCCCAGTTATCAGCCGTACTGGCTTCACCCCCACCTTTCGTACAGCAATAATTGCCATAATATTCAACAAAAAATATGTCAATTTACCTCTACTGTGGTAACCAATGTTTCCTCCTCTTCCCACTAACGGTGGGCCATGGTGGCTCAGTTGGTAGAGTGCTCACCTCTGGTGCTAGGGTTCGTCGGATTAATCGCTGCTCATGCCCAATGTGTTCTTTGTGGTAGACCAACACCAT
The DNA here is from genome assembly GCA_022664845.1 of Lepisma saccharinum. Taxonomy (NCBI): domain Eukaryota; kingdom Metazoa; phylum Arthropoda; class Insecta; order Zygentoma; family Lepismatidae; genus Lepisma; species Lepisma saccharinum. The sequence goes on along the minus strand of JAGDQP010008753.1, from coordinate 28,920 downwards.
GTGCGTTGGTTTTCTCGTTGTGCTCCCATTTTCTCCAACTTCTTTCATTTCACCAACTCATCCCACCATCATCCATACGGCCTGAGCCATAGTTGACTAAAGACCTTAGTATATTCAATTAATAATAAGTATGTAGACAATGCATGTTGAATATTTGCATTCACCACTTTAGCATAACTGAGCTCTACAACATTTAAAACAAGTCAATGGCAACGCAGCCAAGTTTTGAAAATCGAAAGGATTTACTAGAAACATGAGTTACGCGATCCACTCATCGGAAGCCTTATTTATTTACTCAAATTATAACAGTGTTGAACAGCAGCCCGTTTACTATTCAATAACTATAGGTGTATATAGTTTTATTCTTGAAGCTCATAAGATGGTGCACACACATGCAAAATTCATAAACTCTTTTTGTCATTTTCCAGTTGTTTTTTAAAAGAACTTTTAATACAAATTACCTGAAAATATAAAAAAGTTCGCGCTGTAATTTTATTAATATAATGTATTGTTTCATTTTATAATTACTCCATTGTTTAGATCAGAATCCATCGTAATTTGTCGTATGCTACTGTATAATCCGGGCAGCATGTACCCTGCTGTTAGATCAACGCAAAACATTGGATATAGCTTTTGTAACAATAAAACAAGCAATTATACGAACCACGTGATTTTTCTCTTCAGTTTCGTGGGATTACACAAGTGACTGCTTCTCATACGAGGAGTGGAACTTGCAGCATTGAATACATCGCGGTGCAGGCACAATTCCCTTGTTCTCCCCCTTTCCTAAAAATTAACTGTAGGCGACCGATACTCGCGTCAAGGTACGGAACCCACACTCCTGAACGTTTTACAACCAGTGGGCCGCGGGCGACCATATCTCTTCGGAGGTCTGCAACTAGTAGGTGATACTACTTTTCCACAACCAGTGGGCCGCGGGTGACCATAACTCTTTGGAGGTCTGGAACCAGTAGCTCATACTATCTCTGCACAACCTGCGGGTCGCGGGCGACCGATTCTCTTCGGAGGCTCGTAACCTTGGTCCATTCCTAGAAGGAAAACCTCCCTGCGCGACTGTTTCTCTTATCCTGGCAGTCCCATCACTTCAACTTATCCCCGGTGAGTATTGCCTCACCACTGCGGTACGAAGGCTAACAACCAAACTGGACGGTTACATAAAGATTATGAGACTTAGAGACATCTAGTGAGAGACGGGATAAGTGCATGTTATGTGGACTACTTACTGTAAAGTGTATAGACAAGTAATACAAAGATGGCTACATAAGGAGACATCCATTAATGAACGGAATGGAAGGAGAACATTCTAATGTAAAAGAAGAGAAGAAAGATGTAATCTCGGAAGTATTTAAACTTGAAGAAATTGTGGTACCCACACATCTCGTTGAATGGGTGTACATAAAAGCAGAGGAAAGTGAAAAGGTCTCGGAAGCCCAGGAAACGAATGGTCTTCTGAATGTGCTAGACTCCGGGATGGCTGCGTCAACTTCTGCTGTTGGCCGAGTAAAAGAAGAATCATATACAAAAGAAGATAAAATGGAAGATCGGTCCCTGATAACACGGGAGAAAAGATTAAAGAAGAGCCAGTGACGTCTATCCTATAACAATTGCTTGAAGGAATGAAGCAGATTAATGAGAAGGTGGATCATCAGAGTAAACAGATGAATGATAAAATAGATCATCAGAGTAAACAGCTGAATGAAAAGATTAATTATCAGAGTAAAGAGCTGAGTGAGAAGATGGCTTCCCGGTTAGAAAGTATGAGGGAAATGAAACAGCTAAATGAGAAGATTGATTATCAGAGTAAATGGCTTAGTGAACTGATTGTTCATCAGAGTAAGCAGATGGAAGAGGAAGTGACACAACATCTGAGTGAGAAGATAGTGTGCCAGTTCGGAGTGACGCGAGACGCAGTGGAGTCACGTATTGAACAGCTGGACGAAAGAGTTAAATGCCAGTTGGATGGGCAGCGCAATGAGATGCAAAAGTTAGAAAGAAGGATGGAAATCCATCATTCCGAGATCAAGTCGCGAGAAGACGAGGTCAGTAAAAGATGTGAAGTATCTACGGTAACTCTGAAAGCATACATGACAAGAATTTTGACCAAGTCAAGGAAAGGAAGAAGACTGTCGACTGGAACTTGAAGGAAGTTCGTGAGGACATAGACAGAATCCAAGCGGGATAACTCATCACTCAAGTCAAAGTGACGGAGATAGCGGCACTTGTCATTATGAATCCTTCTGAGATACAAGATTAAGATAAAGAATTCCAAGGAACAGTAAAGGAAGTCTAAGGAAGAAACCTGCTGCTTACTCCGTCTTAAACCCTTTTGTCGGCCAGCCTTGATAAGATAGAATCTGTTCAAAGACGTGTTTCCAGGCAAGAATCAGAAATTGCTGCATTTAAAGAAACACCACTGAACTTGAAGAGTGGTCTTGCCCATCACTAAGAATCCAGCCAGGGAATGTCGTATGAAGAGGATCCCCAGATTACTGATGACCTACGTTCGCCAAGGACAGTATGTGCAGAAAGGGTCTTTGTGAGTAAAAGCAAAATCCACCCACGAATGAGTGCAGAGAAGAAGCTGTCGCCATTAGAGAATGAAAGTGGATTCTCGGATCAGATTAGTGTATTCAGTCAAGGAACTAAACCACCTCCACACCAGGAGTCGTACAGACGAGGAAGGAACAATAGAAGTCATCGCAGGTTCTACGACGACGATGAAGAGACGTGGGATGCCCGTAGGGAGACACCATCCCGGATTCGTCTATCGGAACTCATATCCTTCACCTGTTGTCCTTAGGCACATGGAGAAATAACGCCACGAGCATTCCTTACTCAGTTTGAAAGGGAAGCGGATTCTGTGAGAATTACCCCTGATAGGTTCTTAGAAATCCTGCCATTCGTTTTGAAAAACCAAGTGCTTTCCTGGTACCAGTCTAATGCCCATCGGTTTGACAATTATCAAACCTTTCTACGATTGTTTTTGAACCATTATCATTCAGTTGAGTTCAGGTATGCCAGGCTGACTCTGCTCAGGATTATGCCTTTCAACACCAAGACTGACGGAGGGGTGGAGTAGTTTGTGACGTTTAGATATTGCTAAATCCGAGATTTAGATCCAGTGCGTAGTGAGATCCGAATTTGCAATTCGTTGATTCTTCTGTTACCAGTAGTATTTCAGAGGTATTAACTGTTCGGAACATGTTTTTCCCAGAGATGCTAGAGTCCATACAGACATTGGAGTTAATACATTATACCATGGAATCGAAGAAGGCATCCACTAGAACTTCGAATGGAAAGTATCATGGAGAAGAAAAGGGTAAATGAAAAATGATGGATATCAATGAAGTCGATGTCAAAGAAGCCACTATGGCTAAGTGTTCTTCTATGAGTCGCAATGAAAGCAAAACGAAGTATCGTCGCAACTATTACGATCAACAACATCGCAGTCGGTGGAATGAACAAAGTAATCAAGACTTCGACGAGAAGCACCAAATGACTAGCAACCGAAACTCCCCAGAAGTAAATGCGATCGAAGGGGAGAATGGGGGTCAGAAAATCATTGATTCCGGTGGGATCTTCACTTCCTAATCGCTGATAGGAGGTTGGAGGAAGGAGTAGCGTCGATGGATTAAAGACCCGTAAACGATGGACGATATCCTTCATGAGGTGGAGTGTTCCGATTAAGGACTTTGCTCGTCAAGATCGGTTATTGATATTAGGATAGTGTCACGCTGTTAACTGGAGCGACGATGGGAAGATTTCGAAAATAGATTAGTACGTCAATATGATGAAATGAGGTCACAATCAAAACAGTCTAAGAGTTGTACTAAAGGGAAAAATGTAAGCAGACGTTGAGAACGGATGTGAAGAATCCACTGAAAGGTTGCTAGGAAGTATGACTGACACTCGATGAGAGAAACACTCAAGGAAATAATTACCCAGCCAGTCCTGGAGATGAGGTGTCGAGTCCAAGGATAGAATGGGGCTGACAGTGGAATGGTGTACGAAGTGTAAAACCACATATCTCCGACCGCGGGATAGAATGGAAGACTGTCTCTAATGATTTGATATGGTGCGGCGTATTAACTAGCAACCTCGAAGATATTCAACACACATATAGAAAGTATACCCTGTTTGTTGTTGCGAGAAGATTTTGTTAAGTGATGCCATGGGAATTTACCGTACCTTCAACGTTTCGTTGTACGAACTTCCCCTTCACGACGCCTCCATAACGGGTATTCAGTGGCTGAAGAAATTGTGAGTACAGTTATGAAATAAAAAACCGGCAGAGTCCATCACTGGCATAAGCCTACCTTGTGAAGGAATTGCGTCAATATACTTTCCAGCTATTTCTGTGATCTCAGTGACTTCTCTTATGTGTAAATATGTGTATAAGTTACGCATGATTGTGTTTGTTTTTATAGTGCTCTTTCGTGTGTGGGCGACAATGTGGCAGGATTCGGAGCCACGATCGGACGCCATGTATAACAGTGTTGAACTACAGCCCGTTCATTATTCAGTAACTATATGTGCATATAGTATTGTTTTGGAATGTTTCAGAGATGGCGTACACGCATGCAATATTCAGAAACTCGTTTTGTCATTTTCCAGTTGTCTTTTAAAAGAACTTTCAATACAAATTACCTGAAAATATAAATAAGTTCGCACTGTGATTTTATTAATATAATGTAATGTTTCATTTTCTAATTACTCCCTTGTTTAGATCAGAATCCATCGTAATTTGTCGTATGCTACTGTATAACCCGGGCAGCATGTACACTGCCGTTAGATCAACGCATAATAGTGGTTTATTGCTTTTGTAAGAATAAAGCAAGCAATTATACGAACCACGTGATTTTTTTCTCTTCAGCTTCGTGGGATTACACAAGTGACTGCTTCTCATACGAGAGTGGAGGAGTGAAACTAGCAGCGTTGAATATATCGCGGTGTGGGCATTATTCCCTTGTTCTCCCCTTTCCTAAAAATTAACTGTAGGCGACCGTAATTCGCGTCCAGGCACGGAACCCACACTCCTGAACGTTTTACAATCTGTGGCCGCGAGCGACCGATTCTCTTCGGATGCTCGTAACCAGTAGCTTATACCTTGGTCCATTCCTAGAAGGAAAATCTCCCTGGGCAACTAGTTCTCTTCGCGAGGAACGGAAATCAGAGAGCGTGGTCTCTTATCCTGGCAGTCCCATCACTTCACCTTATCCCCAGTGTGTATTGCTTCCCCACTGCAGTACGGAGGCTAACAGCCAAAATGGAGTGTTACAAAATCTCTAGTGCTTAGAAACTGAAGCCGTCGGTTACTTCTGCTATATGGTGTTCAATGCACTTCCAATATGATTTAAAATATGTTAGAAGTGTGTAATGTAGAATGTAATTGAATGCAACGGATGATATGAGTGCAAGGACACACTTTCAAACTATACAACTCGAGTATTAATTTAATGTTAATAAACAGATGGGTTTTCGTAACACTTTTAGACTGTTTGCTGTATTCTATGCGTGTGTTATGTAAACATTGTTCGATTTTTGCAATTTCCAGAGAGAAGAAAGACGTAGTGAGATATGTATTATACGGTATTTTGGGACCGTGTATATCCCAGGCTACAGGTATAAAGCTGTAAACAGAGCCAGAGAAGGTTTTTGGAGAGAGGGGGGAAAGATCAATTATCCCCCAATAGAAACCAAACACTGGTTGTAAATAAGAGTCTATGACAATTACGTACAAGGAAATGAGTATTATACAATGAACATATGACTCGACTCACTAGCTGACGAAAGCTGGAGTACATAAAGTTCACTTTAGCCGTTATTGTGTAAATTCTTGGATAATAAATGAGTAAATAATCACCTAATATGGAGAGAATTGACGAAACGTCATGTGAATCAAAGGATAAATATTCCATTCCCGTGCCTATCATAAGTTTGATATCTCACGGTGACAAATACTAACCCTTTTACACAAAGCGAAACAGATCTTTAATTCAAGCACAATTAGTCAATATGAATAAAGATGTATGTTCAGAGCTGGGAAATATCTACGCAAATACCACTTGTTAAAGTGTCAGGTGAAACACTATTTTTATCTTGATTACAAAGAGAAGAATTGTGGGATATATTTGTCGAAACATAACAGCATTAAGAGAGGGTTAAAATCCTTATTTCATTGAGAAATATTTTTAAGAAAACAATTGCAATTGTTTATGCCTTTGTAACATTTTTATAGAATATAGTATTCTTTTCGAATAATGAATTACGTTGGTTGTCACACTTCCAACAGAACTCGTAGGCCCAAACATTTCTACTTTTCGTTGGCCATTTTGTGTCAAAAGTTTGCTGGGCCATTATTGGTGTTTTTTTTTTTGGGGGGGGGGCAAAGTTATCGCAGGTACTTAAGAAAAGGCCTACAAAGGACGAAAAATAGGTTTTAATGAAGGGCCAATGTTAGGACATTGCTGGTTCATTAATCCCAACAATACAACGATTTGCCAACGTTGGCCCAACGTGGTGTGCTACTAGGGCTGAACCAAGAACCACTAATAAGAAATAAGCTAAAAACTGCAGAGAACATAAACCTACGCAGCAATTGGCCTCACTAAAAGTGATGCAAAATTGGTGCTTATACACGCTAAGGAAGTGCAATGCCATAGCATTAGGAACCCAAACTGGAATACGCACTGTGATGGTTCCGGAAAATCCAGGATTCATGTCTCATGTCAGGCTGAGTTACAAAATAAACAAGCCGGCATATAATTATAAAAATGAATTATTGGCAAGCAAGCAATTTCGCGGCATAGTAGTGTGTCAGTGCACACTCATTGAGAGTCATTGTTACGATGAGTCTAAGGAATGTTGGACAGGTGTCGCACAGGGTTTCTCAGCGATCCAATTGTAACTTCCTACAACACGTAATGCAAAATTATTCTTGATCGGTATTATATGAAACGAAAAGAGTATATAGATATAAACCTCTTCACAGAAGACGAAGATTTTAAAACGCAGCATAAATAAAAATATTTTTATCATTTACAAATTCTTGTATGAGATCTGCGCCAAATTAATTACTATAACAAGCAATTAAAACTCACTCTCCTACATTGCGTAGCGCGTTAAACAAAAAATAAAAGTAATATTTCTTTGCTTTGAGTGTGCTTTTATGTCGGTTTAACTTGTCTTTTTAAATAAGATATGTTTTTACATGTTCGTGCCTTTATATTCTCAAACTCATGGGGGCAATTGCCCCCTAAATTACACCTCTGCCTCAGACCACACGGATACCTGATCGGCAAAAAATTGAGTGAACTAATTGTCCAAAATTTAATTTTAAAATCTGATTTGTTTTGAATTTAAATAGGTATGAACCAAGCCTTGCTATGTTCTCAACGTTGCCAATTTTGAGCGCATTAGAAGAAATTAATTTCCTACAATATTTCTATTTTTTTTTCTTATTTTTAAGAAGTTTTGAAAGTAACTGCAGTCCCTTAAAATAAAGATGTATTAAGTACTTTTTATCCTAAATATGTTAGCTCTGGAGTAAAAATTAAAGAACAGGTAAGTAATAATAAAGTAATAAAGAACAGATAATAATAAACACTCTATTACATACTTACTTGGAAATAAAATTAAACTAACCAAAGACAGATTTGGATTATAGTTAATTACAGATAATTTAAATAATTTGTTCTTGCATTTACTAGAAGAGTGATAATAATTTAAGAAGGAAGGTTTCAGTAAATAACTGTGAAAAATAGTTGAAATATATAATTATACTGTTTTGATAAATTATTCAAGAATTGTAAAATAGTTTTAAAACTAAAACAATGTCTGTTTCTATTCTTATATAAAACTCTTTTGTTTCAGAAAATATCTACTTTTAATCTAGATACAAAAAGCGAACCCCGTTTTGTCCAATAGCTTTCCTCCCCATTCTGTCCAACTGCCTACGTTTTAAGATTCCAAGATGTCTCTGCTCAGCAAGTTGCACAAGATGAAACAGCTACTATTATATTACGCCTAAATAACTGTTAAATAAAGTGATGTGCTTATACTTTGCATTCCGGATTTAACGAATCCATAAACTGTTTCTGTGGTGCATCCATTAAGTAATTAAATTCCTACTTATTTGTAGGCACCGTCAATCTGAGCTGGAGCACGCTTCCTCGTTTTATCCGACCTCCCATATTTCTCAGCCTTTACCCTACTGGACATGACATGAACGTCCAGTAGACGTACAAAAAATGGAAATCCCGAAGAAGGACTTCATGGACGTCCAATGGATTAGCATAGCACGTACAGAAACTGGATGTCTCCAAGACGACATTGTAAACGTCCAATTGATATCCAGGTAATCGTCGTCAATGTCAACGACATTGTGGACACCTGCTAGATGTCTATAAAATGGATGGTTTGGAGATGGAGAATATGGACGTGCAGAAAATGGATGTCCAGGTGAAAGTGATTGTGGACGTCCATCGGAAGATAATAATGACCTTCAGACAGTCATTGTGATCTCCAATAGATGTACAAAAACTGGATGTTATTGTATTGACGGTGTGGATGTCTAATGTGTCTCTATAAAACACATAACAGTGGATGTCCATGTGAAGAACATTGTGCAGGTCCAAACAATCTCCAGAAATGTGGCTTACTTATGAAAGAGAAAATTGACTTACAAGACACGACATTTCACCAAAATACTGTAAACATTTCCTCCGAAATATGCACAAAATAATATCTAAGTCTTATATAAGTATTATACTGTATAAGATATATAATAAGTCTTACTTGTATTGACTGTTAGTTCGTTAATACATTCACGAATCATTTATTGATAAATGCTTGCGCAGCGATCGTGTTAGTATCTAAAGTGCTCAAATCTGAATGTTCTAAAGGTTACAGCAGGATCGTGAGCAAGTCGAATTGTTCTGCAGTCTGGTAGTGAGTATTTGAAAAGTCATAGACGTGAACTAGAAAAAGTAGCGGTCCAGGTACAGTCACGGACTGTACTGCGGTAGTTGAATAAAAACTAACATTTAGCTTTTCATTTACATCATATTTATCGGCCAGGCAGGTAGTTATAATTAAGCTGTGACATGTCTGAGGTACAGAGGAGGCAAGTTTAGTGTAACGGGTGCCTATCTAATCCGTAAATTTAAGATAAAGAGAAACTAAACGCTAGGCAATATACTAAATAACTGCTAGACATCCGCAGTACATATTTCAGTGACTGTACCTGGACTGCTACTTTTTTCTAGTTCACGTCTATGACTTTTCAAATGGAGAACACCTTGTTCAATTGCAAGTGTTTATACGTATGTCCTATTTACCATAAAATCTAGTTATACATATTGCCTTCCTTCATGTAAGTATGAATATTTTTGTTTCTTTTTTCTTTTCGAAATGATTCACAGTTTTTTTCTTGTAAAGTGTTGAGAACGGCCATGCCAAATGATTTGGATATATCCAAGAAAACGCAATCAAATAGCGAGATTTTCATCCAAATTATTGTTTTCAGATTGTAATAAGTCATGAATAGCTGTAGTAGTGTTGTATTTCTTCCTAAAGTCATGTCAGAGACCATTTAATAGTTTGTTTTTGTTCAAATAATTTAATAGACGTTTGTTCTCATTACGAATTGAGAAAATGTTTAAGTACACAGCTAGAATACTTATTAGTCGATAATAAGTTACATTTTGAGAATCGTATTCTTTAGACTTTATCAAATATAACTTAAGGAACTTTTTAAAGCTTTAGACCATTCGCTGTTTTGGAAAGGCAAGTTTATCAGTTTCGAAAAGGAGTATTTCAATGGTAATATAGGATTCGGAATGATGTCCGAATTCGTGACAATATCGCAATATAAAGGCCTTTTGCGGTGCATGTCGTTAGTCAAGTAAAGCAGTACGGGTAGGACTTATTGGTTATTCCATATAATTATATGAAATAATAATGATAAACATGTATAGGCCTTTTAGCATGGTTTGACATCACACGTTTACCTTTTATTTTATTTTAGCTAGCGAAATGTGTACCTATACATATAACACATCCAAACGTTACTCATTAATGTATCAGACCGTAGAGGTCCGAAAAGAAAAGTTTCGGTTTCCGGATCCGGACTCGAGTCTGCCATTTGAAGACCCCGCCCCCACCCCCTGGTCTAAATTAATAATGACATTAGAAAACGTATTTTATTTTCCGTAAAGAAGCTAAATAATTCTATTTGAGAATTTACGTTTATTAATATAGTTAACAGGACATCTCTTTTAGAAATTAATTTATTATTATTATTGTTATTATTAACAATAATAATAATATTATTATTTTACTTGTTAGAAATGTATGTAATTTCTTTGTATTAAAGAAGTGGCACACTATAACTTAAAACGCACCACCACATTTAGCTGCTGTAACTGAGAAAAACGTTGGTCATGCGTGGGTATGCATAGCCTTCCAAGTGTCGATTTTTCTACCATATAGATAGTGTTTTATTTTTTTTTCTTTGAAGTGTTTTCAATAAAAAAAAAATGTTCTTTTTCATGCTTTTTTTTCAACATGCTTTTTTTTCTTTTTTTCAGATAGAAAGTATTTATTGATTTATCCAGATCAACAGGATTGAAATTAAAATACCCTGAAATTCGTCCTAATTTACTAATACCTTCTTTTCCTGTGGCCTGATCCTGAGACGCCTAAACTCAATAAATAAAATTAAAATTACTTTTCCTACAGTCTTACCAGGCAAACGATGGGATTATTTATACTTTCATTGCTACATTGTTATGCTTCCTACATTCATCCTGACAAACATAAGAAATTAACTCAGGACATATGCAGGGTTTCCGCCAGCATTTTCGGTTTGGGGGTGTATAGTCAAAATTGTGAGGGTGTAAGTGGAGTTTTGCACGGTTTCTAGTTCTATCGTTTTTCACCGTAAAAATGTTAAATAAAAGGGGGTGTTCGAGGATTTGGGGTGATACACAGGTAGACTGGCTGAATCACCGGACATATGGATTAATGTTACTTGGTATAGTTTGTAATTAACCTCCAGGGAACTGAAGAAAATATTTTGAATTATAGGAAGAATTTAAATTCCTAGAGGTAATATAACTTCAAAGACATCTTTATTGTAAACTGAAAAACTGTGGCTTCTTACCGAAATAAGCTCTCATCCAGTATGCAATACATTCATTTCTAATTACAGCGTTAAAAGAGAGTTGTATAAATCCATAAGAAATGTTCTTATAATGAATCAACTTCGTGAATGTTTCTTCTAATGAGTCTTTTACAATAAGGCTCTGAGAAGTTTATTTCAAATTGTATCGAAACGTAGACATATCCCGCGGCTGAGACCATTTTTAAAAAAAAATATAGTAATAGCATGTAACAATATGAGGGGCATTTGAAGAATTGAATTTTAAAATAAGTTGGCAACGCTCACAACACCAGTATGTTTCGTTTGTATCGAATATGTATACTCAAAGGTCGAACTGTATTTAAGAAATTCTAAATATTTAATGTTTAAAATTGATTAGCAACACTGGGTCAGCTCTAGGACTTGAAGTATCTCTATAACGTGTCCCCGTAAGAAAATACCAAAGTTGCTGCTGATACATTCAAGAATACGGAAGCAATTAAATATTGATTTTTTTTTTCAAAATGGCTGGCAACGCTGACAAGTGCAGCGCCGGAACTGTACCAGTTCCTAATGCATATGTATATCAAATTTGCTGTAAATCAATGCGGATATATCCAATGATAACAAATGTGAAATATAACAATTTCAAAACTGGTTGGCAACACTGACAACTATGGCACCTGGAGTGCTTGTATAAACTGTTCCAATGTTTAATGCGCATGTATGCAAAAATTAGGGTAAATCAATGTACACGTGTAAATTTGTATTAACAGACGCATTTCTAAAAACTGAATTTTAAAATAGATTGATAACACTGGGGTGCTTGAGATCGGGGACACCCAAAACTTTCTCCTACGGTATGGAGAAAATTGGAAAAATATATATTTTTAAGTTGGCAACACTGAGAGCTGGGCAACCGGGAATACCTCATACATACCAAAAATATGTGTAATCATAAAGTAAATAGGGTTGAATTTATGTTGTATTTCTTCTTAATTGCCTATATAAAAGTAATTCTTACTTAATAAGGCGTAAGCAGTATTACAAATTGCTGGCTTGAAGGAGAAACGAATTTAAAAAAAAAAATCCTAGAAAGTAAGTATTTTCTAGAAAAAAAAAAGATCATACATTTTAGAACAAACGAACTTTTTTTTTTTTCATTTACAACGTTACATATTTTTTCTTTCTCTTTCAAACAATATTCGATCCCAACTCTTATCTGAATTTTGGATTTGAATGTATTTATGGCCTTCAGGTATATCAGGACAAGACCGAGATAAGGATGTTGAAAGGCAGTTGGCCAGGGTCTCTTTTGTAGGTACCATCCCGGTCTTTGCTTGGTTTGAGTGATTGGAAAATTTCAGTCATGATAGGAGGTTGCTGGGATTTTGGATTGCCAGGCCAATATTCTACCTACTGAGCTATGGCAGCCGAGTAAATATTTTCCGAAAGGAATGACTCAATTTAAACGATATTTTGATACGAACTATTTTCCATTTCCAACGATATCTCGGTATAAAATTATCGATATTTTGATCTTCGATTTATCGTTCGATTTTCGATGTATCAGTCAAATGTAGGTTTGATATCGAAATTCCAAAATCGTTCATCCCTATAGTCATGCATTATTCTCTGAAATATTTGTGGTGTATTTAGGTGTTTCTTCAGAGAACCTTGCTTTTAATATTTATATTTTTTGTTCCTTTTATTCTTGATGTCTTATCAAGCCGTGGAAGTCCGGAAAAGGGGCTCGGATTGGATCCATACCGGAGTCAGTCATTTGAAGACCCATGTTATATATTTTTGCATAATATATGTCATGTTTCCTCCATTCCCATATTTACTTCATACAAACTTTGATTTGAGTCTCTCTGTTTGTTCCCACGTTATCAATGGTGGACAAGATAGATAAGACAAACACGAGTGCGTGTTACACAGTCTAAAGAAGAACTCTTCATAATATTCAAGTAGTATTTTCTTAGTGATAACAGTAGCGATAATAAACAAAGAATATACCATGAACTTGCACGAAATAATGCTGATGAGATAATTCAAGTTAAACATGAAATTGATGATTAAATTTCATTGAGAGACTTTATTCCATTGACAAACCTTTTCGACAAAACTGACTTAGTTCTCTTCTGAATCTATACGAGACCTCATCTAGATGAATTGTGCTTTGTACACCTGGAAATGAACACGTTGAAAGGTATGGCAAATTTAAATGTTAATAATCATTACATTTTTTTTAATTGGCTACAAAATAGTGTTTTTAAATGTTGAACATTACTTCACGAATATTTTTGATCTCAGAGTATCAGTTTGCTATATTTTCAATACGCGTATACTTACAACACGAGCGTTTCTTTCATTATTCTATTTATTATTTCAGTTTTTTTTTCATGGCCTTGAAGGCAATTCTGACTCAAGATGTTACAATATAGAGTAATCGAGAGAAATAGAGGAGAAAAGATGTTAGGAGATAGTCGGTCAGGTCCTATTTTTTGAGGTACTGTCGCGGCATTGGTCTACTCTGATTGAAGAAAAATCTCTGGTTAAAACTCACTCAGGATATTTCAATTGCTAAATTAACGTTGTACGAACTGATGTAAGGACACCCAATTCTCTTCACTATGGATTAGATATTATATAAAATCCTTCGAGGGTCATTTGAACCCTTTGTCCTCCGGTTGTTTGTAAAATTATAGTTGTTTATATTTCCCCAGAAAATTTCCATCCATGATTTCCCCCATCTTTCTGTAACGTTTCAGCAAAAGTAGATAGAGAGAAGCAGATTTTACCACAAGTCGAATTATTAAAAGGTGCCTTAAGAAAGGCCATGGACTAGTGAAGTAAAAAAAAACGAAAAAAGTAAACGCGGAAAAAACAGGATTTTTTTTTTAATTTTTGTGCTACTTTAAAAATACATCGTTTGTTTTACAATTACTTGTTTTGTTTTAAAGAAAACGTTGTTTGTTTGCTCATGTATCTTGTTCCTTCTAAATAATATTACTAATCGTAAAAATATACATTTTTAAATATACATTTTACGAGGAACCAAGTATAGACCTGTTTTATGTAGATAAATAGTTTCTCATAAATATGGCAAACCTGCTTGAACAGAGTCAAGTTGAACTAGGAGAATTGTGTGAGTAGCTACAAAAACTTATTTTGGAAGTTGTATATAATATTGTAATTCAAGAAAATAATTTCACAATTAAATACAATACTTTTAAATACTTTTAGAGCTCCTTTATATACAGAATAAAGATAAGAATATCGCCTGAAATATATTTCGAAGAACTGAAATAAATCTAGAACGATTTGTATACTACAACAACACGCCGCGGTTAGAGTAACATTTTGTTTGCTACTCTCCGAACAGAATATTTGTCATTCTAAATTCTATATTATTCTAATTTACTGCTAATAGCAATTTTGGATATAATACTCAATTGCTTAGCAGATAAATAATAATCCTCTAAATATTTAATGCAGAGTATTATGATCAAGAAATATATTTTGTTTATGGAACAGCATTTTTTTATTTATTTTTGTCATTCCATTCGTAGTATCATTATCCCCCAAAAGCAAAATATGTTATGAATTATTTCACTATATTCTTTTGTAACAAAAAGACAATCCAATCACTGGCATATATTTAACTATATTTTCACTAACTCTCAGAAAGGCAAAAAGGTTGAGTCCCACCAATCTTCGTTAACTATTTACGAATCGCTAAGAAGTTTTTAGAGTTGGAAGTTCATTATCTTCGTTAGATTATTAACTAAATTTGGTGAAACGCACCAAATATATGTTAAGTACTGAATATTAGTGATGAAAAAGAGGAAAAAGGCAGTTTCGTCAACAAAACCAGTGAACCAGTGTTGTGTGTGTTTTGTCTTGTGGGGAAAAACATTTTTGTCTTTTTTTTTCTTCAAAATTTCCGTATTTTTCTCGGCCTTTACATCCTTAGAGGATACCTTCCCGATTCTCTACCTAAGCCCTCTCAGTCTGAGCCAAATATGCCCAAAACCCTTAAATAAAATTCAAATTCAAACGACAAACAGATTTGCTATTTGGATTCAAATTATATATATATATATATATATATATATATATTTATTAGTCCGTTTTAAATCTGACAAGGTCACAACCTTATCATGTATGATATGTTTGTACCTTAGGCACTCAGTCTATAAGATATACCAGCGTCTAAACGAAAGAAGGTATACTTTAACAGATTTCTGATTTGGATACAGCGATCTTGAATTACCTCGCCGGTTTCAGTCTGATGAAGCCACAGCCTTTCGGTATGGACATTTTCCATCATAAGCACTATGTCTTTATACACGTTAGGACCTATACGAGGGCAGGTACAGAGAATCATACTTCAGACTTGCATTCAGTGACTCACATTTACACTCGCACTTTCACTATTGTCACTTTATAACTTGATAACAGCATTTATCTATACCTTATGCACTAAATCTGTTACGGAGGTTGGGAAAAACTTATTTCATTTACCTCGATTTTCTCCCGCTTTAATTCGCATGACAGCATCACTCCTCTTCCTAGCCATGTCAAACTACATGTGTGGAAATATCTTGTACGGATTCCCAATATTATATCTTCATCTTCACTCTCGATATACATACCAATTTCCAAATTGTAGCTAAAAGCTTTATTTAAATACCCTTACTGTACAGCTTTGAAGAAAAGTACTCCAGGAATGCTGCACTTCAATTCTTATTCAACTAACATTTACGAACCAGACCGCCAACTATACCTAAGCCCGTCACATATCATGACTCGAACATGTTGCAAGCTGATGCTTAGCAGACCGTCCAGTCCCTTAAATTTAAGGAAACGAAGAGTTAAATAGCAACGTTCACAGAATACAGTTTTCCGTTACTGTACAAATTCCAGTATGTAGTCCTAAGATCCACCGCACGCTAACTCTAGAAGCTTATTTCTGCTTTTTTTTTTAAATATGTAATTAAGCGTCCTGTATTGTTGGGATTATAAAATCTCAAGGTGTACAATTTAACAATAGGAAATGTTATTATTTGACGACGATTTGCCAATTGTTTTAGACTTTTTCAAGTCACAAAGAACTAAGATATAGATTCTACATCCTTATATAAACTTCAAAGATCATTAGTTTACACAACATAAATCCGCTTCCAAAAAACGGATCTACCACTTCATCAGCAGAAGATTATCCATAGTGTTTTGTGGACTGCCTGAGGTGTCGTGCATCGCGAACCACCTGATAAGATAATCAATGCTGCGGCGTACTCGCTGTAATTGGAACGTGTGCATGAAAAACTAGAAAACATTGAATGAATCGTAAAATTTCATTCTGTTGCAGAACAGCACGAAGCAGAGTATTGCTAAAGTCAGCCCTGATTCCATTGGCTACTATCAGTTTATCAAGTAAGTAATGTCTTATTTTTGCACCGTGAGGAAAATAACGATAACTTACCTGTTAGTCAAGAAAATAGTCTCCATCACACTCCACAACAGTCAGCCACCTGTCGACCAGTTGTTGAATCTCCCAGTGACAGAAGGTTTTGGAGGCAAAGAACTAGGCCACTGATTCTCGCATGTTATCTTAATTTTGCAGTGTGTGCTGAAACTAGACATATACATTGATGGTCTAGTTACCTGGAAAGAGCTCAAAATGGGTTATACCATCAAAGACTTAACATCAATTTGCCAGTGTGGAGATCCTGGTTTGGCACAGTTCGTGCGGCTTACATTTAGGTACGCACTGGCGTTTGCGTGTAATGATATGGTAGAGGACCCACTTTCCATCCCCTGTCACCATTCTGCCCAGAAATGGCTCATGTCTGTGACGGGTGAGCAGGGAAGTGCAGATGTCAACTCGCTGCAGCTTCTGGTATCCATGGGGTAATCTTTTTTTATTTTTTACACGTAAACTAGGTCCTGCAGACGACGACGAATGGTCGAATTGGTGACGTGGAGTTCGCTGGCCAGATCTTCAACAGTTTGTATTGGATTTGCCCCGACCGATGTTCGCAGAGCATCATTGACCAGTTACACAAGTCTCTCTGCTCGTGTCTTATCGGTGAGGCTGGTGTCCCCTCGGGCACTTTCGCACATCCACAGCACCCTGATCATAAACGGCATAGATGTTTCGTTCCGGTGCGCTAGTTTCTGGTAAAATGCATACAGCATGATATGCCGTATGTTGTCCTCCGACACTGCCATGATCAAACACAAGCCACACTTCCAAAACGTGGAGTAGACCGTTTTGCCTTTACACACTTCTGCACAATCAAGTGTCATATATGACTCAGCTATAGTACGTGCCATCTATTTCACTATTCGCTTGTCAGATGGCGTCATTGCATCGGTCATCGTAAATATGAAATTACTTATGGGATTACCCGGTGTTACGAAAGTATTGAACACTTTCGTACATGACTCAAAGGCGGTAAAAGACAAGAAGCAACGGAACCAAGCATCTTATAACCCACGATTATACTACTAGGCAATAGAAATATATACAGTTTTTCCTTATTTTTACAATGAACAGTTATAAAAATACAAAATAAATATGTGAAAAATCTAAGCGCAAAGCATCATGATACTCTTTTGCAAAAGAAGTAATAGTTTAGAAAGTGCACGCGAGCAGATAAGCCTTACATCTTCCCTGTTGAAGTTCTATATCCAGTAAAGTAGGTGAAAAGATTGTAATTTACGAGGAGTGATCAAGAGTATAGTAAACGTTGAGGCCATACACTCAAGATACCAGATATTCCATCTAAAGCTGTACAGAGTAGGTTTCTGGTGCTTCTTTCGCAGTTGAATCCAGAGATTCTCCCATACCCCCAAAATTTTGGAGTTCACAAACCTCAATTTTATATATTGTATAGTTAAAAATAAATAGAATCTTTACAAGTCTTCACTCACACGCCGTAATGTCGGCTTTACACCTCGAAATTGAAGGGAGTCTTTCAAGTATTACGTAAGCATAACAGTGGGAGGGATTTCATTTTTTGGTGCCTTTATGTGACAATGGGGAAAGAGGTCAGAATGGTGCTTACCTAAGATCCACTTAGAAACTCATTAGTGTAGATTAAAAAATTAAACATTTTTTTTAGACTGTGAGATAACGACAAGCAATTTGATGAGTCTTATATAAGCGTGAAGTAAGAGGCACAAGTACCTGCTTATTTTTTATACAAGAAGAACGGGATCTATTATTACAGAATATGCTTATGTAATACTGAACATCCCCAGACTATAGTCGAAACTTATACGTTTACTAAGTGTAGTTATCGAGCGGATTGCATTGGCCTTAAAATAATTGTTTCGTGAAGAATGTAAAATTTCGGCCAAGGATACATGCACTCCATCCTTCGTGTCCTTTAGCGTTCAATTGTTTCGTGTAGAAACTAGCGCCACCTATGAATTGACGGATGAAGAATGCATTGCGTAGGGAGGAAGTGACCTCGCGTTGAAACCGGTGGTAGGAGGAGGGTAGTTCCACGAGATTAGCATCTTGCATTCGCTGTTCTTTCCATTGTATCAATGGAGTTATTCAGTCGTTCCTTTTATTGTTTGTTTATTCTTTCGTGGTAGTTTGGAGATTATGTTCAAAATAAGATTATGTTGTTATTTGCAGGAACAATTATTATTTTTTTTAAAAAAAAGAAGAAAATTTACAGGGGAAAAAACATTTATTTTAGGTAAGCGTCATCTTGCGTTGTTGGGGATGATAGTTTCAAAATCACAAGAAGTTTTGTTAAAGCACTATTCTTAGTAGGCGCTGTATGTGGCGCGTTCCATTCTCTTCTGCTCTTGTGTACAAGATAGGAAAATACTACAATAAATGATCTGATATATTGCTGTTTCTTTTTAATATCACGTTGGATTGCCTCTTGTTGAATTGAATTGATGTATAACTTTAAGCAACTTTCAATCGGATGGTAAAGGAAATAATGGGAAAGGTAGTGGTCAGGATCATACTTACGTGCCATTCCGGTATTCGCTTAGTAAAGAGGTGAACCCTGGAGAATCTGTCAGGATGGCCGCCTGTGAGGTTCGAACTTGAACTTTAATTATTACTTTCAGACATCTAAGGCTCAGCCTCGGTCAGGGGAGTGGAAAGGTTGTTGGTAGGTATCTACCAGGGTCTAAGTTGAAGGTACCATCAAGGCATTTCCTTGGCGTGACTGAGGAAATAACTGGAAAACCTCAGCCAGGATGGTCAGGAAGGGAAGCAGTCGACCAGAGCCTAAGCTGAAGCAGTCATCCTGCATTTGCCTGATGTGACTGAAGAAAATCCCTGGAAAAACCTGTCAGGATGGTCGGTCGCTGGTATCGAACATAGGACCTCCAGAATGAGAATCTAACGCTCTACCAGTGATTCAGCCAGACTCCCAGTGGGGGTGTCACCCCAAAATTTTCTAGAAAACTCTAAACTAAAATTTATCGGTCAAAATTTGATAGAAACCGTACATGCTCCCTCCCTGACTTTACACTCCCGCAAACAAATTACGCTGTATCAACTGAACTACGTCCGCTTCGAGTTTTACAGTATTTCATGAGCCTAGCCACGGGACAACGGTGAGCAGTATCTATCTTGTGTACATTAATAATGACAGGTGAAGCAACATTCCGCCGTCAAAACAGGATATGCGGATATTCAGAATGGTTCTTCTTGTTCGTATTGTTCACTGAACACACCATATAAATTGTTCTAGTTAGGAATAGAAAATGTCACAAAATTGATTTCAAATAATATGCAGTTACCCTGTAAAAATTCCAGCAATTTGTTGCACGCATCACGTTGTTGATAATTTCTTTAGTATTATTTCTTTGAACGCTTTGAAACCTTATCGCTGATTTATGTAATAATACAACTTACAAAAGCACTGAAACATTTATGTGTAGCTGTTCCCTGGAAAGTCTTTCAAAGAGAAGAACGTGAAGAATTGCAATTGTAATGAAAGACCTTCTCACTGGTCGGTACACGTAATGAATAAATAATGATTATGACCAAGAGCACCCATGTTACGATTAGGGGTTGAAGGACAGTGTCCATACAAATACTGCCTTCTTTTTTATGACTGACATGATCCCCACATTTTGTGCCTTATTAGTATATTTTTCCGGCTAGGGGAGGAGGGGCAAGGGCGACCTTGAATAATGACTATGTAAACCATTGCCTTAAAAATACGCGCCGTACAATACCCATCGAGCGAAGGAGAGGTGAAAGCTAATGCGATCAAAGCATCTTGCAGAACGAGTACAACTGCTCAGTTGTTTGCGTTTCTAATTATTCGTGCTTTTTGAATTGGTGTTGTTTGCCTACGATATCACAACTACCATTCCTATCCCGCTACCCGCTGCACAGTTGTTTACGCTCCTAATGCTTTTCAAAGATGTCGCTATATTCGCCAAGTGTACAACGTCCAAAATGCTTTCTTTCCTACACTCCCTCCAAGGTTCCTTCCCTTGACTCCTTTGGTTTCTCAGCAAAAGGAAGGAAGGAAAGGAAGCATTTAGGATTGGGCCATAGTCTCTAGAAATCTTATCAAGCTTGCACAACGAGCTTGTTTTTGAGTAAGCTTGACGGATTTTTTGTAATTACACTGATACGCTCCATAATTTAGTGCCTTTACTTGAATATCTTCAGAATAATGTGCCATTCAATTACATGCTTACTTCGTGATATACGTTTGTACGCAATTGATAATTTTCATTATTTGATCCGTTACACAGCATATTTATATCTATATGGCAATCACTCTTTTCTTTGCAGTTATAAACCACTTATTTTATTCGTATTTCGTCATCTGCTTTCACTTTCCACATCAAGAGGTTGTGACTCGTGCAAATCTTAAGTATTAATATTATACTAGAAATTAACTTTGATTTAAAGAGATGAAATTGTATGAAATATAATTAAAATATTTATCTTACGTGGAAATCACCCATAGGCATACAAAGTAATTTAATATAAATGCATGTATAATTGTCTCATAGTAGCGAAGCTAAAAATGTAAACTTTAGTTGCTTAATGGTAAGCTCCTATAAGTGAATCAAGGTCAAAGTTTATCACAAGGACCATTCTAAGGTCAGATATACGCTGTTAGTTCCCAAACTAAGACGGAAACTAAAACATTACTTATATCGTGATGCTACGCAGAAGTGGCCAACATTTCGCGCTATATTAGAACCATTTCCACCATCCTGAAATCTGTTGTATTGGATTCTGGTCTGTTTATTTAATAGGAAAGTGATCATCTGACACAAATTGGACTAGAAGACTATCACAAATCCAATGAAGAAATTAGCTTTGAGCTATACTTAACATATTCCAAGTTATTAACAAATTAAATTATTTGTAAATGTGTATGAAAAATTCAAGCTTTTCCAAATTGCGGATCCTCTGTGACCCCTTGCTCATTCCTGTGCCAGTAGTTTGCCCTGCCGCACATGATGCAATAAAAATAAGCATCGTAACACAGTGATCCAGTACGAATTACATTACACCACATGTTTCATACATATATACAAATAATTTGATTTGTTAATAACTTAAAATTTACTGAATGCAGCTTAAAACTAATTTCGCCCTTTCATTTTTAGACTCTTCTAGTCAAAATTGATATATCGCATGACCATCTTCGTATTACAAACGCACCGGAACCAATATGGCGGATTTTAAGATGGCGTACATAGGTCTATTATAGAGCGTAATGTTCACCACCTCTCGCTTAACATCACATGAGTAATGTTTTGATTATTACTTTCCTTTGGGAACAAACAGTGTATCTTTTGACTTTAGAATGATCTTTCTGGCTAACTTTAACCTTAGTTCACTTGTAAGAGGTTACCGTTTAGTTGCTAAATTTTACTTTGTTAGCTTCGATATTATAAGTCAATTAATTATAAATGCGCTTCCAGCAAATTGCTTTGTACGCCTATAAGTACTTTCCTTGTTAGATTTCAAGAGGAATTAAACTGTCTTGTATTGCAATAATGAGGTTTCCATGTGGAAAGGAACCATATTTTATAACTATTATTCTCTGAAATTGTTAATTATACCATTACAAACTTTACTTGACATCACTGTTCGTAAGTTATATTATAGGAGGTTTAAGTCATAAGTCATGGCAACTATTTTTTTTCTAATGGGGGATAACATAACAGATTGAAGATACACGTTGAAAAGCTTATATAGCATAGACTGTCGAATGGCCTTACCAGAGGAAGGCTGGATGAAGGAGACCCTCCTGGGGAACAAGCAAAACACAGGCAACTGGACAACATTGGTTTATGATCATATGATCAACAGCTCCATAAAACTACTTACACAGAATTTTACAATCGTACACAGCACAGGTATCGCAAGTTACCCTGGATGTTTAAGAACCTTCGAAGTAGTCTCCAAGTTCATCCACGGTTCATTGCCAGCGATGACGAAGGCGTTGAATGTGAAGCTCAATGTGAAGCGCTAACAGCATAGCGGCAGTAAACACTCTGCCACGTTTGAAAACCACTATCCACTTTACCACTGTTCGATAGGATAGGGCACACGCAACTAGTGCTTTCCGTAACTCTATGTGCCATTCCCGTGCATTCCTACCGAGGAGAAATGCTACTTTCAGATATGCACGTTGTTTACTCTTCGTGGCCTCCATTCTGGACCACTGTCGTTGCTCACCTACTGAACTTCGGATCTTGCTCAGACATGCAGCTCTACCCAGATGCACCATCTGGTGGAACCACTCGACAGCCCATGCCATAAGCTTTCCAACGAGTATCTTTGATCTGTCCTGTTATCCCCCATTAGAAAGAAAAAAAAATAGTTGCCATGACTTATGACTTAGCCCTCGTATTTGTTTGTTTGACATAAATACCGTTTCTTAATCATTACATGTTAAGGAATACTATTATCAATGTCTATTTATTATTCTTTTCAGAATTCTGTTTCGCTATAAGCTTTGTTCTTCTTGCTGCAATAATCAAAGATTCAGTTGCGACGCGAAATGAACGTCTGAAACCACACATATACATCAAGGATGCATCCGGCGTTCGTTTGACTAGAAAATTAGAGCCACTATACTATAACCTCACTTTGATTCCTATCTTTGATGATTTCTCGTTTATTGGAGAGGAATCGATTTTAGTAACTGCAAACGACATGGTAGCCACCATCACTCTTCATATCGATGAATTAACAATCAACGAAGATTCTATATATGTAGTGGACATACAAAATGGGAAAAATCTTACTCTTGAATCACTAGAGTACAACCCAGAGTATCAGTTCTTCATAATTCATGTTACAACTAATATGACTACTGGATCGCAATATCTGGTTCATATCGACTTCAATGGGACTTTGGTGCATGATGACTGGACTGGATTTTACAGAACTTTCTATGTTACCAATGGAGAAACAAGGTAGGAAGTGTACATTTGAGGGAAAGATTCTTCAATAATCATCATTATAATGTTTTGAAAATAGTTGCTTTTAAATAGATGCTCTGCAAATTGTGTATTACTGTATTTATTGAAAGAGTACGCAAAATATTTCAAAATTAAACAAAGATTAGATAAACTTCCATAATCCCGTAGAACAGCTAAAATTATCTACTTAATCAAAAGCACAATTTTAGGTTTATAATTTTGTATTACGGATGAGCATAAAATAGCGATAAAGAAGAGACCATAACATTATTAAATTTTACATCCTTCATATTACTTAGCCTGATATCTATCTATCTATCTATCTCTCTCTCTCTCTCTCTCTCTCTATCTATCTATCTATCTATCTATCTATCTATCTATCTATCTATCTATCTATCATATATATATATATATGAGAGAGAGAGAGAGAGTTATGGAAGTTAATTTAAAGGGTGTAAGCATTGTTTTACAGCAGCGTCTGATGACATTTTAATACGGTGGTTTATGAAGATGCATAGTTTGACTAAATAGCATTGAATGAAAGGGAAATTAAATATCTTTGTAGGCTACGCATCTTTTTCGTATATTAATGCATTCCGAATAAGCTGAGTAATTCGTTCGCGGTATCTTTTATCAGTCTTTTTTTTCATTAGTTGCACTGACTATGTTTTTAATGTCTTCAAAAAATGAAAATGACAGCCGCGAGAGTCGTAACTGTACAAACTAATTGCTAACATATTGTACCAATAGCCAGTTAACAGTATTACTTCAGCCTTAAAAAGTTCTGGATACTTTATAATGATCTTTTTGGTATTGTTTTCAGTTCAATTGATCCCTATTCTTCTAGGAGTTGCATGTATAAAACTTGTAGATACAGGATAATATGAAAATAGTCACCAGCAAACGCAGTTATTTTTTATAAAATAACTATTATCTTTTATTGTTTGTAGAACATTTTTTGATTATTGAGTCATTTGTCGTGTTGTTAAGTATTGCGCCAACAGACTATTTGAATATGCATTCATAACAATAGTCTATAATATAATGTGTATTTGAATTCTACAAATCACTTCAATTCACGCCAAAGTTCAATACTTTACAAGTGCACACGAAATAGGATATCTAATAGAAGGTCAAGAACTGTATTCAATTAATGGGGAAAAAATCGTAGAAAGAATACTCAAAATTATAAACTGGAAGAAGGTTCACTTTTCATTTGAAGAGAAGTTAGGTTCTTTCTTAACAGCGATACAAAATTGTATGACTTGTAGGCGTTTAAGAAAGTCCATGAATGTTGAGTCAGTGTGTATAAGAGGACCAAAATATTCAATATTCCCCGTGTTTACAATAAAAGCTGAACAAAAATATACTAAAGGGATAACGTGTGAGTGAAAACGAGTGAGAGTAAGCTTGTAACGACAGGAAACCATTAGTAAATTTCTAGTTGAGTGACCGGTTGCTGGAATGCCAGCGATACGTGAACGCTCATTAAATACATTATATATGTTTCTATATTTTTTTACGTGTGGCGGAGGGATAAAACAATCATAATCTATAAACACATAAAACTAAGAACAAAGAATCCAGGAGAAACGTGTGACAGTGTTGTGGAAACCAGACCAGTGCCACGAACATTAAAAAAAAACTTTTTGTAAGTGTCAAGTGTGTAAGTATTACTGTAATTGTGATGAACAAAACCAAAATTCCATTAACTGAAGTCACATAGCAGAACAGGAAAACTACAAGAACATCTAGACCACAACAATTAATAATAATTTTATATATTTTTTAAAAAAATATATGTTTCAGGTCACGCTGAAGTCACCAGTCTTTGTGTTGTGTTGTTATATTCTGTTATTGCATTCTATGTTAAATGTTTCTTTCTGTATAAAATAAAGCAAATAATTAAACATCGCAATTCCCCTCCCAATCAAACGAAAAAACGACCAGGAGAATGTACTGGATGCCTGGTCCAAAAGATATCTCACACTACACTATGTCCAAGACTAGAGAACAAAGGATATTCTCGGGGTCCCAGAATTCCGGCAATTCGAAAATCTCTAAGGATAGCCTGTCCCAGATTATTGAAAGTGAACAACTGCTCGTGATGAACGACCTCAAAAGTGCACAACTTAATCTGAACAAAGTATGTTAAGAGACAGGGGTGGAAGGTGGGTCCCAAATGTTAAAAAAAGATCCTCATGTGTCAGATGTTTTAAAATTAGTTTAGCGATATATTGGTGTAAAATACTGTTACGTACATCACTTCCTCTTCACCACTTCCTAAGTTCTTCCTCTTCTGTGGAAGGAGCACGAGTCAAACTCAGGTGCTTATTATTCTGTCATTACAAAATTCACACAATCATATCAAGAGCATTTTGATCTTCGGTTGTACGTAGTCAACCTTAATAGCAATATTTGAATCGAACTGATTAAAACTGATTTATGACTAGCATTTGGATCACCCGCAGTAAAATCTTATCACATATATTATTCGAAATGTACTTTCAATATGCAAACTGTACAAATAAAATTACGATACATCCGATTTAAATGGAATATTTTTATATTGTGTGCTACAATGGAGATAACAATAAGTAGAAGTAGTCGCAAAAGTTACTACATATTGAAATTAACTGAGAGGAACACTTGGAGTGTGGCAATACCGATTGCTGGAAAGCTATTCAAAATTGCC
Organism: Lepisma saccharinum; assembly: GCA_022664845.1. NCBI lineage: Eukaryota > Metazoa > Arthropoda > Insecta > Zygentoma > Lepismatidae > Lepisma > Lepisma saccharinum. The sequence goes on along the minus strand of JAGDQP010008753.1, from coordinate 2,602 downwards.
TTAACGACATAGAAGACGTATTCATAAATTTCTACGTGTTGAAGAAGACCTTGCCCATGATATGATGTGGGATTTATTTTATGTTAATCGTGATTACAAGAACTTGGTCGTAAAGTTTAAGCGAGCTACCTGCGTACACCTTACACAGTATCCTTTAGTGCTACCCACAGGAAGTGGCAGATCTGTGACTGGTTCTTAAGATGATGCCATTTTCGACCATACCTCTTGTAGCTCATAGTCTACTAAACGTTAGGAAATTATTTGCTATAGGTGCATGCATCCCATAGGGAGGAAATGAAGTTTACCATATGCATAAGACTTCTACGAGGCAAATAAATTCATTTTTTATACATGAAGCCAATTTACACTCAAACTATTGCTATATTGTGACATTACCTAAAGTAATATATTCAATGAACAGTAACTTTAGGGAACCCATAACATTGAAAGTTATACTTATTATTGTCATACAACAGAAAATCTACATATGAGGAAATAGTCAGGCTCCCTGTTTATTTTATGTGACGTCTCGATAAACATAGTATTGACTAGCGTAATCATGCAGATTATTTGACTTTACAGGTGGCTCGCAGCGACTCAATTTGAATCAACAGGTGCACGAAGAGCATTTCCTTGTTTTGATGAGCCATCTTTCAAAGCAAAATTTAAAGTAGCTCTTGGACGTCCTGAAAATTATACAACTCTATTTTTTATGCCGTTGCAGAGAACTGTGAGCTTGTAAGTAGACATTTATTACACATGAAAAATGAAAACAATATCTGTTAAGCAATGATGTAGTACACTATATGATTACAATTAAATGTAATACTTTCGAGAGTTTGTCTCTCACCAGTAAGTGATGTCTTACTTTCAATCGATCTACGAAAAAAGTGTAAAAAAGAGGAAATATTAGACATTTAACTGGCTATTATTTTTATTTTGTGTTAATGCGCTTGAAAAATAATGTTAAAGAAATTAGTATTTTGTAATTACTTTACGAAATCCGAAATAGTATCTTGCTTCTGCACTGCTATCCCACATCCCAGAATGCTATCGATATTATTATGATATTAGGCTTAAGTAGTGTCAAGATCAAGTCTTAAGATTCCTTATAAGTTTCAAAGGTAAGCTTTCCGTATCTTCCGTACCGTTTCAAGGGTAATATTTTAAAACTAAAACTTGTATTAGACTGACTTTATATATATACAGGCGCGGATCCAGGATATGATCAAGGGGCACCATACTTGTGTCACTTTATCTAGTGTAAAATAAGATTGAAGTCCATTTTATCCAGTGTATGCCTGGACGTCAAGGGGGCCTATAGCCCCTATAGTTCCCCCTTGATCCGCGCCTATGTATGTATATATATATATATATATATATATATAATTGTACAGAAATAAGAAAATAGTTTAAAAGCACACAGACAATTTGTTTGTTACCGTGACAGCAGCTGGTAGAACCAGTTTTGTGTCCGATTCACGGCAATGACATTTTCTTCTTGGCATTTTCAACTACGTATTGCTATACAGAAGGCTTCGCGTAAAAAAAAATCATCGGAATATAAGGCATGATAAGGTAATACCAACACTATGTCAAAGATTTGCTTATTCTCTCTGTAGTATATAAAACTTTTGAAAAAATAAAACATCCTGACAAATGCTAGAGTTTAGTTACGAATATGTGTGTAGGAGTGAATGTCCAATGTGAGTATGCATTGGCTGAAAAAAAAAATCAGAGGAAAGTGTAAATGTTGACATTACCTCTCGATGGAGTAGTGACGCAACAAGTACGTTTTTACTCCTCAGTGCTTTAGACGTTTGTGATATCCCTTTAGCACCAAGAGCTTCATTACGTTAATATAGTGAAATTGATATCTCTGGTAAAATAGGATATATTTTTTTAACGTACGCCAAAATTTAGCAGGCCAGTCTTAAATAGTTAGTTTGTCAATTGCTTCAGACCAGAGCCCTGCACGGGCCGGGCGCGCCCGTTCGGCCCGGCCCGTTTCAAGTACACCGGGTCGGACCGGGCCGGGCACATTTGGGGCCAAGCCGGGTCGGCCCGGACACATGTCGGGTCGAACCGGGCACAAGTATTTCCTGGCCGGATCGGGTTGGACACTTCAAAAATCGTATCGGGCGCTAATACTGTCGGCCTATGTTAATCGTAATTTATTTGAATGCAACTTCCAATACAAAATAAACTATTGATAACTTATCAGGTGATACAGATTCCGGATACGGCCATCTTGGCTAAATTAGCTAATTTCGATTTCCGCATTGAAATCCACAAGGAAACGATAATGTAGTCAGCATGACAAGCGAAGCTTGAAATTCGAATCGAACAATCCACAACGTGTCACGTGAAATAGTTTCAGGCCGTCATATTAGCAGATAGTTTCATTTATGACCATAATTTATGAGCTTAATGCATAATGTATCTAATTCCTATATAATCCCATGTTGAAAATTAACGATTTTTAGAAAATGTTTTCTTATTTAGAAATGATATACTCATAAAAGGACTTCAGATTCGTGTTTGCCATATCGAGTTTGGGAAAAAGCAGGTTGCAGATGGACGATTAAACGAACTGGAAGCT
>JAGDQP010008752.1:0-61777 GCA_022664845.1 Lepisma saccharinum | reverse complement strand
TTTTTTTTTTTTTTTTTTTTTTTTTTGCGAATTGATCTTCACTTGTCATATAAGTGCTGCCAGAGTGTTGAAGCTTCAGTGTTCTTTTAAACACCGTTTTCTATCGAATAAGAAGGCCGTTCCTAATATTGAATTAAAGGCACGACGAAGTTTAAGGTAAAACTACCAGTAATGGGCACTTTAAGAAGAAGTTGTTAGAAAAGCATGGATTTCACATATTGTGTCACTAAACTCTCGGAGTTTCTTTATTTTATAAACACTTAAATCTTTGTTGAAGTGAAATCTATTGAGACATAGTAAAAATAGAACGCATTTATTTAATTATTTGTTGACGCGCCATGCGCGACGATTGCACAATTTGTTCACAATATAACATAAATACACTTCCTTTACTATCTAACTAACCGATAAACAAGAAATATGTGGAACAATTTCATTAATACAAAAAAATAACGAGAGAACAATGAAAACATATTCTTTAACCTACCTGCTTAGAATCGAGCAGGAAACTTGAACATCATAAAAGCCTTCCACTTAAACGCGATTTTTTCACAGTAAATAACAAATTAAACAGACGCCACTTGCAAATGTCATCGACGAAACACATGGGAAAAAGGAGGAAATAACATCGATGTTGTTAATTTAATAAAAATCCTATTTTATATTTTAAAAAATCTATGGAGTGCCGAATACTGCCAAGTGCCGAAATCAGGGCGTTTTACCCTACGGCAGAAATTCTTGCCCCTTTTTTTAATTCTTCCTTGACTAGATTGTATTGGGGGGGGGGGGGGCGAGGCCCCCAAATTTTGATTTTGGGGGGGGCAAAAGTGTCCCCCCCCCCCCCCCCCCCCCCAAAGTCGGCGCCTATGGCACTGTTCACAGTTTCACCCTTTTTTTTAGGTATTCAGCCAGGATGACATCCCTCGCATCCCAAAAAAACAAAGACCATAACCTTACCAGTTGATGGGACTGACTTGAACATTTTGCAGGTGGTGGAGGAGGGTTGTTTCCGCTGTTTTGATTACACCTTGAATTCTTTCTGAAAGTGGTGAACCCAAACTTCGTCCATGGTAACAAAACGTTCCCGAAATTTCACAGGATCTGCCTCAAGGAGGGTCAAGTTTGCGGCAGACATAACGTGTCTCTCGCGTTTGTTTTAACAGTCAACATTCTCGGGACCCACCGACTTGACACGTTATACATGTCCAGCACAATGGTTAGGATGTGTCCAACACGTTCCTGGGATATGCCCACTTTCTCTGCGATGAAATGTTCTGTCTATCATGACGAGATCCTGGATTGCTGTGACGTTTTCCTCCGTACAGACAGTATCTGGCCTTCCACTGTGAGGGGCATCTTGGACAGAGGGGTTCCCCCTCTTGAATTCCGCCACCCATTTTTTTAATGGTGGAATAGGAAGGGTCATTTTTCCCCTAGTGTTTCCATCATAACCTTGTGGATGTCCTGTCCACTAATTATCTTTTTCAGCAGGTATTGGATAACAGCACGTTTGCTCTCTTTATTCATTTTTTAAACAATGGACAACTTCTGCACTTCAGTTATCAATACCTGAAACAAAGAAAAAGATATTGGTAAGAAATTTTGTATGGAACCTTCAAAAGATATGTACTATAACTAGCAAAAATAAAATTGGGCTACGACAAATGCTTCATGGGTAAGCCGAGAACTTTTCAGTCAACCGACGTAGTAAACTTGAACCAACAACTGGGCATGAAGGGTTAGAGGGTGTCAACTTCTGGTCATTTTGCTGCTTTGAAGAAAAATAATTAATTAATAACAAATGCATGCTAGGAATAACCAGGAGGGACATGAAGAGAAATGAATGGATTCGCGCACAAACAAAGGTAGAGGATGTAATCAAGAGTGCGAAGAAGATGAAGTGGAGATGGGCCGGTCACATAGCTAGACGAACAGATGGAAGGTGGACGACAAATGTACTACAGTGGATTCCTAGAGAAAAGAAACGACCGAGACGACGTCCAAATGTAAGATGGGTAGATGAAATCAAGCGTTTTTCAGGAGCTACATGGATGAGGATATCAGCAGACCGAGATATGTGGAAAGAAAAGGGGGAGGCCTTCATCCAGCAGTGGATAGAAAACGGCTGAATATGATGATGATGATGATGATATGTTCTCCATTTTTATTGTTTCACTGTACAATTAATTTCGGGAAGGATCTAAGAGTTTACAGTTAGCATGAAAATAAAGTCGGAATAGATCTGTAATAATTCAAGTGTCAAAACATCAGTGGTCTGAAAGGGACAACAACTGGTACATTTACCTTACTGTTTTTGTTTTGTTGCATTTGACCTAACCAAAAATCTGAAGCCTGTTTCAAATTGTGAAACTTTAAGTACACAAGTTCAGACCTTGCACTGTTATATTCTTCTTCTTCTTCTTCTTTTCCTTTTCTTACAAGAAAATAGCACCTATACAATTGTTATACAATGTACGTAGTACTACTGTAATTTTTCTGGTTATTATGAAAAAGAAGTGTTTTGCGATTTTATTCTGATATAGATTGTAAGGCCTACGTAAGAGGAACTTTGTTTAAAAGATTGTTTCTTATTATGTCAATAATTACTATTAAGAAAATACTTATATAAGAGCAAATGAGATTGGATAGTTTTCTCTCCAGTAGCTTTTCTCGATTATTTTACACAGATAAGACGTCCCAAACCATTAGATGGTAGCGCGAGTTATTTTTTAAATTATAAATAAAATAGGAAGTTTTGTTTCCTGTTCTTCCTCTGTGTCCTCACTGGTTTTCGACCCAGACGCGCACCACATGTGAACAAGCTTAACTGAGCTAATTATTACGCCAAGAACTGACACGTTTCCCAAGTATTTTGTGTTAATTAAAAGCATAACTTCAAGATTGTTTGTTTCTTATGTATACAGTTCCTGAACGTCGTGTTCTTTTGGATACGATATAGATATTACTATTAGCATTCCCTCAACGTAAATGGTTCCGAGTGGTCGTTCCCAGCGGCCGTCTATCCTGACTGAGGTTTCTCCAGTGTTTTCCTTTAGTCAAACTAGGCAAATGCCAGTATAGTACCTACAAACTAGGCCCTGGTCAACTACCTTCCAACAACCTCTTGCCCACCCTATCCCGACTTGAGGATGAGATGCTTAAAGGCCATAAATAATATTCAATTCAACGTAAAAGATGTTCTTTTGAAAAGGGATAGGATTTCTGATTTCTGAATCTTTGTGATTCCAAATTCTCGATATTGCGGAATCTTAACAGCTTCGAGTTGTGAAATCGGCTTCGAACTACCGAACTCCTCTTATTTGGAAACACCAAACCAGAATGATCAACACAGAAAGAGCGAGAACCTCTCTGGTATTTCGACTTAGCATGAAAACTTCCGTTTGACTGGTTCTCACCGTGGTGTAATTATGGATACACTTTGAAGCGAAGGATTGACCCATTTCCTGTCTCGACCTCGGCCCCATAACATCGTTCTCGACCTTCTCCTTTTCTCGAACACAGGTAATCGATTTCTCTCTTCTTTTTCTCTCTTTTTCACTCAATTAAGCAACCAATGTGACGCTACTATTGCTAAGTTGTCAGATATTTCCCCTATGTATTTATAGTCAATGTTAGGCAGCAGAAGCTTTCGGAAGACGCACGTATTGGTGTCATTAATAAACTAAGACCAGTTGTCGTTTAAAAGTTGCCCACTTGCATGCGAATGTTAGCAAAGCATAGACAACTTTTATAAGCGTTAGAGAAAGTTCCCCTTCGCTTTCTCTTAACAATTTCCCCCACCATTAGAAAAGAAAATATGCAAAAAAAAAATAAAAAATAAATAAAAAGATACTTTTCTTAAACAATTCGTACTAAAAATAAAAAAATAATTTTGTTTATGTGTGACTAAAAGCAAAAGCATTGGACACGCTCTCATATACAGTTACTTCATAAATTCTTCAATTGGCGCGCCCCATGCTTTTATTTTTAATCATGCATAAACAAAATTATTTTTTACTTTTTAGAACGAATTAAGAAAAGTATGTTTTTTTTTATTTATTTCGGTGTTCGGATACTTTTCTCAAGCTGATCTTGTCACCCAAATCCTAAAGTGTTCTGCAACCAGTCAAACGCAACATCGTTTCGGGTTAGTATTTATTTTAGGATAAAGGAATTCTTACTAAAACAAAAATATGCTTATAAAATATAGAAATATATTAAAGTAACAATGGAATATTATATTGTCATCCGACTTACGTCACTGTGCAAAATTTCATCATTGTATGACGTCGGGAAATGAGCTAAATTAACGTTGTGAGGACACAACCATGAACCATTGTGAATTTAAAAAAAGTATGTAACAAACCAACGGAGTGGCCGTAGCTCAGTTGGTAGAGCGTTATCTTAGTAATTGGAAGGTCCTGAGAACAATCCCATCAGATCAGCCGCTTATTCTGATTGAGGTTTCTCCAGGTTTTTACCCTCAGTCACATCAGACAATTGTCAGTATGGTACCTTCAAACCATCACTCAAACACCCTCTCCCCCACCCTATTTCGACCTAAGGCAAAGAGGCCTAAAGATAATTCAAAATTCTAACGGAATAACAAACTTATGACGTCAAACTTCAATGGTAAAGAGTTCATAAAAGGGATATATTAAACCAAGGGTGTCCCAGTTCGATCCCGACTTGTCCCATGTGGGTTTCGTGGTGGATAAACACTGTGTGCGTGCGTTTTCTCGGAGTTCTTCATTTCCTCCTCACTTTCTTCATCCCACGAATAGCAAAGTAAATAATAAGTAGTGTATCTTGCTATACTGTACATACTGCATAATATACAAAAAATTATGTCAACTCCGAACCGAAGTCTAAAATCACGTGATACTGCCCAGAAATGCCATTGGAGGGAAATAAATAATTTACATTGGTTACGATGAAGTTTTCGACCATAATAGTCGTTATGTTTCATAAAAAAAAATTAATAAATTTAATATTGTTTATGTTCTGTAATGGTTTATAGTCTATTTTATTCTTTAGAAATAGATTGCTCTTTATCTCATCTTCGTCTTCTTTTCTCTTGATTTTATATCCACTTTCGTCTGTACGAGGTAAAAGAGTTCTTCCAATCCAAGGTTCTTACAAGTTCTTCTTCTTCTTCGTTCAGTTATGCCTTGTTTAGATTACTAACCTTGTACGATGGTAAGATATGGTGGTAATGCCTTGTTTACATTACTAACATTTTCCATGGTTAACGTTAACCCGAGTTCATTTTAGTAATGTAAACGGTAGTTACAGTTAACGCGGGTTTTAAATTTAACTAGCGTCAACTTACGACGGTTATCTTGTAACGTTAGTAAGAAACGACTGTCTAAAACAAGTTAGTTATTAGGCACGAATCACTTCCTGAGTTTATTTCTTTCTTTATCGAAATATATAGTATAATAGTAGTGCGTACTACTTTTAAAATATAAAAAAATGATGGAAGAACTAATCTACAAAATGTGACGCTACAATCAATTCATTTGTGTTCACTTTTTATAATTTAATCCTCTCCCGTGTAACAAGCACATTCTTAACTCAACCACGGAAACCTCAACCTGTTTCTTTACAGACAGTGGTAGTACAAGCACGATAACCAAGTTAAGTTCGGTAATGTAAACGCAAGTTATTTTTACCCATAAATGTTACCATCGTAAAATGTTAGTAATCTAAACAAGGCATTACGGGTAAAACTAACTTGCGTTCAGACTACCGAACTTAACTTGGTTAACGTGCTTGTTCTACCATTGTCTGTAAAGAAACAGGAAGAAGTTTTCGTAGAGTAAAGAATCTTCTTGATACACGGGAGAGGATTAAATTATAAAAAGTGAACACAAATGAATTGATTGTAGCATCACATTTTGTAGATTAGTTCTGCCATCATTTTTTTATATTTTAAAGGTGATACGCATCACTAGGATACTATATATTTCGATTAAGAAAGAAATAAACTCACGAAGTGAGCCCGCTTCATGACTAACTTGCGTTTAGACAGCCGTTTCTTACTAACGTTACAAGCTAACCGTCGTAAGTTGAGGCTAGTTAAATTTGAAACCCGCGTTAACGGTAACTACCGTTTACATTACTAAAATGATCTTGGTGAATGTTAACCATGGTAAGATGTTAGTAATGTTAACAAGGTATTACGTAGATAAAGAATGACGGTTGGTTGGTTAGAAACAAGGATGTTCTAACAGAGGATTTGGTTGTAGCTATCTCATGCACAGAGAAAGATTGAAGCGAAAAACTAACTGAGCACCGACCAAGGCGACGTACTTGATTGGTTAGTGAACAATTACAGAGCTTGTTGCCATCTTTGTTAGTCGAAAACAATGTTTTTGATTGGAATAAGTGGGTTAACTGGACGGGACTATGCTATGACGTTTGGCGTCATGTTCTTAGCAAAATCGCTTGTCCTCTATTAGAATATCCTTGGTTAGAAACTGAAGGTACCAGGACTGGCCGCAACTATCGTTACTATCGAGGTATAGCCTCTACACGAGAACTGCTATCATTCACTTCTTATTTTTCCATGCCAATATTGTCAGCATTATTCTCTAGCACATGGATTTAGATACGGGAGACGGATCTACTTATAGCGACCCGAAATTGAAGCCAGCACAAGCCATGAGTACCTGGCAGGTGTAATTGATCAAAAAAACAACTGAACATCACGTTCCATACAATTCCATATTTAAAATATTCCAATCTTCCACCTCTGTTTCGTAGCAAGATCTTCATCCATTCTTTGCTTCCACACGCCAAGGCATAGACCAATCAATAAGATACAAGTTAATCCCAATCATCCAGGCAAGATTAATCGAAAACCGGTGTCAAGTTGACCCAGCTTAATTGTATTGGGCCAGTCAATTCGTCTACCGTATTTACATTCATGTCTCTAGCAGAATAAGGATATCGGAGTCGGACCAATAATGCGGATATTGATCATGGTTGACCGTTTTGAATTAATGTCGATCGATATAGGCATCGATCGAAATTTCAACTTTCAATGTTATACCAGAAACTTCAGAAACAGATGGTATATTAACCAGAAAACATACGAGAGAAAATCCTGGCAGATTAAATAAAATAAGAAGTTTAGAGAAATTTCACTGGTATCGTTCGACATTGACTGGTATCGTCCGGAATAGCGTTGTGTGCAGTGATTCCGCCAGGCCCACCCCCTGTGGGCGATGTCACCCCCAAATTCTCAATAACACCCGCAACTGAAAAATTTTTACGGTCAAAAATCGATAGAAACTGTGTGCAATACTCTACTTACACAGTCCCAATTTTGACTTTACACCCTCCAAAATGAAAATCCTGGCAGAGACCTTGGTTGCGCGTGTTTGAAATAGTCTATGTAATAGGAACATAATAGGTGCTATTTATAAAACTTCTTCACGATTCCTGCTTAAAGCCATTCGGTAATGATAATACCATCCACGTTAACACATTCCATGTATGAGTTGATGAAATAAATAATCAACATATTATTCGCAAAGGATGGCTCCGTATATGTTCGATGTAGGATAGTGGTTAACTTGTTGGACTTTCAGTCCGTAGATCTAGGTTCAATTCCGAGTTAAGTAGCGTAGTAGATAAAACGACAGACTACAAATCAAAAGGTTCCAGGTTCAAATCCAGCCGCAAACAAGTGCGAACATTTTGAACAGTATATCAAAACAAGAGAATAAGAGGTGTAACAGAATCAAAATAAGATTTTTCTTTAAAAAGAAAAAACCACTGTAATAAAAATATACGTAATTCCGTTTGGTAAAGGAGTACTTTTCTCTTACTGAAAGATGGTGATTTCCTATAACAAACAATACCGATCATCTGTTTTGGCAATATCGGCAAATTGTTCGCCATTCGATATTGATAGATATCGGATAGCAACATCAATTGAAGTCACGAATAATGATTTATTGATATCGTCCAATATCGAGTACTACTTGGTTCAATTAGCCCTGAGCCAACGTTGTCTACAGGTCTTAGATAAAATTCAAATTCACTTAAAACAAAACTAAGGTTTAAACAGAAACTGGATTATACAGGATGTTTAACAAGTGAATTTCATAAATTGAATCCTCAGACGGAAACAGGAAAGAAGTTCTTTTGAATAAATTTCGAAACAAGTTTCGGAATAGAGAATAAATATTGCAGTATCGTCACAAGTGACGTCATATCTCTACACAAACGCAAAACATTGCATCCTACACCTATTTAAGCAAAAAAGATTGTGATTTAATAATGCAGCTTACAATGGATTTTTATGCTCAATGATAATTCCTTGACATTTAAATTATTTCAGGCATGAAATTTGCGCAAATCCAGGTATTGAGTACATCTTTAAGGTTATGGTTAATTTAACCATAATTGTCAATTGCAATTTTGAATTTCATTTATGGCCTTTAGGCAACTATAGTTCAAGCCAGGATTGGGGAGAGGGAGAGGCTTATCAGCCACGATGGAGTATAATCTTGGTTTTCTTCCATCCGAGCTACATGGCCTGCCCACCTTAGTCGTCGCGATTTCTTTATTCTTAGGTCGGGTAAGAATTGTGAACGACCGAAGAAAAATATTCGTTCATCATGGGTGATTGGGAACGTTTTAAAGATGGGAGAACGGTAAAATACAGTTACGAGAGGTTTTAATTCGTCGTTCATTGAATATTATTTTATGTGAAATAGGTGGTGAACTCTGGGAGTTCATTTTGGACGTTAGCTGTATTTGTCAGATGGTATAGGCTTAATTCGGGGTTTAACATAACGATGCTCAGCTAAACGTGAAAACTGCTTGGATGCAAAAGGGGTTTGTTACCGAGTTAATTGAACGTGGACATTTTAACACGCCACATTTACTGATGATAGACAGAGTTAACGGATTCTATCGAAGTTATTTAACTTTAAGCAAATATTATTTGGGAGGTGACACTGAGATAGCCTAGCCTATGTCAGACGCTAGAAATCACAATATAAGACAGATCCCAATTCATACCTGAAAGTTTAGATGTTCAATGAAGAGAAGATTCTATGTCAAGACAACCTTTGAATTTTCACAGCAAAAAGAATAAGATGAATAAAAATAATAAGAAAAGTATCTTCCTTCTTCGAGCAGTCTGGGATATAGTTGACGCTCTGGCTTTTGATGTCGAGCAGGCGGCTCTTGGTGTTAAACAGCGGCTGATGTCGAACTGGCGGCCATAGACGATAGCTGATCGGTCTTATATAGTAAGTAATTCGTGTGTCTTCCGGTATTAATGTACGTGTGTATGTGTGGTGGGGTCTGACTTGGCTTTACGCTGAACTTTATGTAGGTCGAAAGGTGATGTTCTCACCATAAGCTATTTGCTCAAAGGTCAATAACTTCTTAATTGACGTCATGAATTGCATTATATTGCATCAGTGTTCTCTAGTTGTTTAGTTGTTACTCTGTTCGATCATCATTGAAACATGGCGGCAATTCCACAGAACAATTTACAGTAAATATACAAAAATGTACTAAATTTAAATTTTCCAATTATTTTGAATTTTATGATTAAATTTAATTTTATCCATTTCTCGGGGAGTTCACACTACTCACAGCTAGGTATAAGAAAATTTTAATGCTATATTGAAATGCATTGAATTAAAATTTTCTTATCAATACAAATCAAATTCAAAATAAGACGTAAAATTAAATTCGCAATGGTTTGTAACCTTAAAACTAACATAATAAAATATAGTAAGAAATACACATAGAAATATATATATATATATATATATATATATATATATATACAACAAAATTTGTCACTTCGTCGTTTGTTTCGAAGAACGTTCACTAAATGTTTATTAAATGTTCTTATATTTTTGCTGTTTCTTTCTTTTTTTTGAATGTTTTTTCTTTTCTTTTACACATAAAATCACTTTACTAGAAAATATATATATTTCAAACAATAATGGTATTGAAAAGAAAGTTTGTTAAAATGTTGCATACAGTTTATAAATTTACACTTGATATTTGACATTGATGTTCATTGTACTAGTATTTGGATGTCACTGTCCATAAACGTGCGTTATCACAAAGCTGTAGAAAAGTTTTGCTGAGGTACGCGAAGTCAACATGTCTGGCTTCGCGCATACGATTCTGTTTTGCCTCACAAGGTTAGTGTGATTCTATAACACTTGTGAAACGTTTCGAAGTTTGTAGAAGAGTTCGGTCTGTAGCACAGAAATATAGTGTTTATTGTTTTTGAATGTCCAAAGTTATAGTGAAATGTGTCAATAATTTGTGTTTGACATCATTTCGAAAATCGAAGAAGGTATAATTCCTGTGAAGGAATACGTATAATTTTGTGTTGCGAAGTAGTGAAAAGTGTCCAAAGTTCAAAATATCACTGGTGAAATGTGAAAGTTTTAACAAAGTTCGAAGTACATAAAGAGAGAGAAAGCTCGCACTAGTTGGAGTTATTGTTCGTGAAAATATCGGAACATAATATCGTGGTGTAGTGACATAGGGTCCAGATCAAGTTTAAGTCGGTGAGTATTACACTGTTATTATTTCAATGTTTACTATTTAGTTCATATTATTCGTAAAATATCGATATAATATCAGTGCAATATTCAGAAGAAGAAAATATAAAGATAATGTTTCAAAAGTCATTTTTCACAAATTACTTGAAGAATATTGTCCAAGATGTCAAAAAAATATTTAGTATCACTGATCGAAGTTTAAAGTTATGAAGGATTAAATTTTATACACTTGTTGTACACTTTTGGTCAATACAAATCACTGAAGCTTATGGGAATTGAAATGGGCAATGATTTTAAACACTAGGTATACACTTTTGGGTCAAAACTGTGGTATATGGGGTCTTTTGGGGTCAAAACTTATGTATGTGGGTTTCACTTTTGGGTCAAACTGATGTATATGGGATTCACTGTTGGGTCACTGGGATTTTTCAGTATTGGTCTTAAAGGTCTGGTAGAAATTGAAGAATCTTGTTGACTTTGAAGTTCTGCTAAAAAAAAAATGTTGCTCTTGAAGTTCTGGTAGAATTTGAAGAATCTCGTGGATTTTGAAGGTCTACTCGAAAAAAAATGTTGAAATTCCCTGTTGAATTGATTGATGTTCAAAAGATTGAGTCTGCATTGATTGAAGTTCTAAAGGTTGATTGTAGTCTTGAAGTTCTACGTTGAAGTTGATAGAAACAACTAACATTAGTCTATATGTATGTATTAGGAAAACAACAAGAAGAAAAGTGTTATAGGTTCTATTTAAGGAACATTTACATCCTTCACCTCGTAGTGGAGACAGGTACTTCAGCGGTAAATAAAATAAGAGGTACGTGTATCTAAAAGCATGGTTCTCAAATATAGAAGTAAATAACTTGCTCAAATCACTCTAAGTTCAGATCGACCCAGGATAGATTCTTTGCTAAGAACTTTGTTCAAAACTATCCTATAAAATAGTAAAATATCAGTGCTCCTTTTAATGTCTAATATCAGTATGTCCTCCCATTATTACTAGGTATGTAGTTCTTTCAGGATTAGTCCAATGTTCTTCAGGGAAAAGTAAGTATGACCAAGTGTCTACAATGTATACAAATAGTGCATTTACAGTTGTTTTCCGATGTATAACAAATTAGTATCGATCAGCTACGCCTCCTCGAGACTCAAATACGGTAAGAAATCGTCCGGAAGTGAAATAATGGTGAACGAAAGTGTCAATAACTGCGCATGATGGGTGTCATCTATCGGTCATTTTGCTGTTTTGAAAACAAAAACAAATACATGTTCTTCATTTATATTGTTTCACATTAAAGTTACTTTCGAGAAAGACCCAAGAGTTTACAGTTAGCCATGAACAGAAATATAAAGCCGGAATAGATCTGCACTTCGAGTTTCAAAACTACAGTGGTACATTTACACACAATCATATGAGTAGTGAAAGTCGACTAAAGTAGCCATTAGATAACTTTTAGGTGGTAAAGTTCAAGCCGATTGATTTCGTACGAGCTACGAGAAGAAAGAGTTGAGCAGGAAAGACGCGTACTGTCAAATGGCAGATCAGCTGATTCTTGCGGGCGGTTTAGTTGGATGACAGATTTTTAGTCTTTGATTTTTAGTACAAACCTACCAAGAAGCTTTGAAAACTGTTTATTAGCGAAGAATCAGTGATTATTTAAGTAACTGGTGAGTTTTTGTGCGGACGTTAAATACATCCATTTTGTGTAGATGCTATAGGCAAGTTAACAAAGACCGCATACATTTTTAATTTGAAAACTAGCTTTACCACGCCTATCTCAATTGTAGTTATTTTCTCCAGTAGGTATGAAAGGCATTAGGATTGAATGTAAATGGTGAAAAATAGTAGTTAAGTAAATATGCCTGGTAGTAATATTTATATTTTCTAAGAGGAAGGACCACGCGAAGATTGCAAGAGTGCTTGACCCTTCTGAGACCTCTGCTTTGTAGCAAGAACTAAATATTTATAAATTATGTATAGTACCATTTAAGTCAGGAGTGTTGGGTTTATTTATTGTAAGTTGTTTCTGACTAATCTTATGTCAGGAGTTCTGACTGCGTTCCGCGTACTATATTGAAGCTCACATTTCAATCTAGCCTTAGTTTCGCAAGTATAGTAAATTTTTATGTCACTTTGTTGCTACGTTGCCGAAGTTGCTGGACACTTTTTGGAATGACATCACCTAACCCGATACCTAGTGTACAAGTACAGAACTGCAGCCGAAGTGTCGTTATGTCGTTAAATACGCACTCGAGTTGATCAACAGAGCAAACGTGGCGGTATGTGGTATGTATTACTAAAGGTATTGGGGGGCCTAGCCTAAGCTAACCTAACCAAGAGAATATGAGAAAAAAAGTTTAAAAATCTTGTAAATTTGTTCCCCCCCTCCCTGATATGGAATTTTAACCTTAATAAAATCCGGGGAAATAATACATATTACATAGGTATAATCGCACTCATGATAAATTAGTTCACGACTCCGTCCTAAGTAAAGAAATGACTAATTTCCAAAATTAAAAAGAAAAATAGCATCAAATGGGTAGAACGGACACAACAGACCCCATCATTAGCTGTTCATTTAACCAGACCCATGTCAGTTTAAATCTAAATACCCCATGGTTCACAAAAATTAACGCTAGTCTACAAGCTATAATTTTCCTTATTAGATATAGATATCAACATATCGCTACCAAACATCACTTACACAAAATAAAACTTTCCAGTTCACCATATTGCGACGGTGACAATAATGGTACTGTAGAAGACGTTAATCACATTTGTTTTTTCAGTGCAAAATATAAGAAGAACACAGAACTTCATTACTAGAAATTTTGTCGAATTTAAAAATACCCATGAGCAATATCACTTAACTCACTGGTGAAGACTCGTACACAAAAGCTAGGTTACATTATTTTATGATTATCAAGAAAAATAAAAAAGAGAGAGAGTTCTACGTGAAAAGGGTCCTACGCGATTTTTTCAAATCCCTGTATGCATACCCTAAACCCTTCCTTCTCTGACAAGTTCTGAAAGCTGTTAGCAAATATTCAGCTGACATCTCAGTCAGTTGTTAATTAGTAAAGTAATAATTTATTTTAATGGATCACGTGAAAATTCTACTCTCTTTATCATAAGACATGTTACCCCTGTTATTAAATGACGAAATTCCGTATCATAGCTTCAGCTTTTTCAGATGATAATTTAACTAACAAATCCACACATATCACTTAAATTCATCTCGTATCAACTAATTGAGACAGTCAAAAACAACAGTAACTAATTAACCAAATATTTCGTTCAATCAAAGCAACTTCTACTAGCTACACACAAATGAGGAGAAATGCAGTTCTGTAAAACTAAACCAAAAAAATATATTTTAGCAACTTCAACGAGTAATATCCGAAGAGAAGCATTTCAGTTAAAGAATTTAAAACCTCATCGTGTAGTTAATATGTATAGTGTGGTCAGTGGTATGGTAATAAATGAACAAAAAGAGAGCAAACCACAACAAAATGGAATGAATAAAATGATTATACAAACGAATTTGCAACGTTATTGAAACAAAATATGTCACTTATCAACTCAATCCAAAGAAGTCAGTTTGGTGCTAAGTGCAATTAGAAGACATAAATTTCTTCTATTGTTGTGCAGTCACCAGTAATTCAACAATTATGGCAATGCGGAGGAATAATTATGGCCTCACTTTATCTTACGAATGACACATATTTTGCTACAAAAAACTATGGACAATGTCGAGGAGGCGAAGACTGGTTACAGTCAAATCTCGTTTCGATTCTCTGACTTTGTTTGAGCAACTGGTTATTTGCAGCTAGGTTAGTTACCTATTTACCAGGTTATTTACTTGCGAGATCGTTTTGGATTTTATAAGGTCACGAGAGACTAATCACCCCCCTTGAGTATGAAGAGACGTGTTTTTCGACATTCTCTCTGGTGTGCTAGCCTATCTACCCTTGTACTTGATTTATAATGAACGTTCTATATATTGGGATAGCTAAAGTAGTAAATACGTATGTAAACTATTGATGCAATTAAGTATAGGTGCTATGCGTGTATTTGATATGAGCATTAGGGTTGCTTATGTTGTAAATCTTATCTTTTTCATTCTATACATTTCAGGTTAAGGATTTTTTTTAAGGGGACCCACCTTCCACCCCTGTCTGTCTGTCTTCTTAGTAACAAACTAAGTTGCGTACTTTGAGGGTCGCACGTCACTGGCAGCTGTTGGCCCTCCTTAGTTTGGTACAGACTGTCCCTAAAGATTGTCGGAATACCGGTTTTCCGGCATTCCGAGAATCTCTTGTGTTCTTCTCGTACTTTGACTTGAGGTGGTGCGGGACTAACTTTGGCCAGGCGTCCAGAATGTAATCCTGGCCTTTATTCCTTCATGTTGGAACATGACTGGGAGGGAATTTGCAAATAGGAATTTAATTACTTTATTTATAAAAAAAACATACAACATTTGACACACAACGTCACAGAGATCACAAGACAGTTAACTCTCGTTGTGAAACAGGAACAACTGAAAAGAAATAAAATATAATTAGTTTGTCTTCAAGTTGTTCCACGGCGTCCGCTTTGAGTTGGAGTTTTAATCTTGTTCCTGCTTAGGCCCTTCCGCACATATCCACACTAAACACTTAAACACAATATGGTGTTCATCACCGTATGCGACGTCGTCCGGAATTCCTTGACGACTGCATCGTATTTCTATAATGTTCCTCAGTTTCCACTAGTTGTATCCATCATTATATGTCCACTATTATATACCACCACCAAACAAAAGAAATAGACAGAAGTAGTTCGGCGTCCATTGCTGCAGGTATTCCTACAGTAGGCACTCGATTAGAAAGTGCTGGTGTTCCAACATTATCACAAGCACACTCGCACTTTCATTTATTCTTTATTTTCTGTTTATGCACGGTTTTCGGATTCGGGTCACTGTTTTTATTATTATTGGCTACCCGTTAATCTTTCGGCATCACTTCACCTCCACGGCACAATTGTAAATTTTGAGCTATTTAAAATATGTTTGTTTCAAATTGGTTATAATTTATTGTTTTTTTAATATTCTATTTACGGGCATGGCCACCCCTCCTCCCCATAACAAACATTATTTTATAATATAAGGAAACTTTTTGAGCTACCTCTCCAAGGACAACCGCGTTCTCCAAGCTTCTCAGAGCATCTGCGACCTCCATCCCCTCAAGCTGCTCCCTTTCTTCTCTAACCAGATGTTGCGTCTCTTTGCATCTTAGGACGATAGAGTTAAGGTTAAGGAATAGGATCGTTAATCCAACCGACCTCGGGGGTGGCCGAGAGGATAGCGCGCTCGCTTTCTGTGCACGGGTTTAATTCCTGCCGGGGTCCATTGGGAGGAGTGGTTCGGATTTCAGTTTACCAAAAAAAAGTTTAGGTCCCGTCGTTAGCTCACTAGCTCGTGTAAGCTGTTCATGAATTGAAACTTGTTGTTACAGATAAGAAGATAGAAGAATATTTGACCATTAAACATGCTGAAAGATCGTATAACTCGTTAGTGCGTCTTCCATCTTAGTGCTAATTTTGACTTTAAAACTTTGATAGAGTCTGCAGTACAACATGTAAAAAAAAACACGGAGTGTTACTACCAATTTTTCGTCATTCTATAGCTTACTTATCTGAGAGTGAACTGTGTAAAATTCAGTTGCAGGCAATTGTTTCATGTTTCGCATGGCGAAGGTAGTGGAAAAAATGCAAGTGTTGGGTTATGTCGTGTCTTATTTAAATGTGCTGAACTGTGGAGAAGCCATTAAACAAATTATAAAACCAATTTCTAAAACGTTTTGTGTTAAGGTAAAGAAAAAGTTAAGGTTAATGTAAAGCAACGATTTCCAACAAAAGATGGCAACATTATCTGCGTATATGTCTAATGTATTTTTATCGTTTCACGAAATTTCAGTACTGTTCCTACAAATTCATGCCTAGAGAGTTCTAACTTTCAGGTAAGAAAGTTCATAACAAATTCAAAAGTTCGATCCGACCATCCTGACTGGTTTTCCTCAGTCACACCAGGCAAGAACGGGATGGCACCTTCAACATAGGCCCTGGCCAACACTTCCCCGAATCCTTACCCTCCCCTATCCCGGCCTGAGCCATAGGTGCCTAAAGGCCAAAAATTCAATTCAAGTGCATGATCGATGCCAATTTTTTTTAATTTCGTTTTTCTTCATTGTTGAAATCGCTTGATCGTTGTGAATATCAAACCAATAACAATGAAGCTGTTTCAGAAATGAACAAAAAAGAACATTAAAAATCGGCATTGATCGAAAATATTATTATTTAGCGAAAAACTCTAAATTGTTGATTGAGTCATTAACATTTCCCGAAATCTTGTATTTAGGAATCATGACAAACTGTGTCAAGAGCTAGTTTGGGTAGAGGGATTCCTTCAAAAGAATTCGGTTACTCTAGTGATACAACAAAGAGGCGAAAAGTTGCACGTTTTCTAGGAAGCTGAAGCTGCGGAAAAGTAATCTATGCGAGTCAAGTTGTATTACGTTCAGAAGGAAGGAGGGATGCAGCTTTATTGTGAAACAATATCCGACTTTTCTCCACAAAGAGGGAATAAAGAAGGTATTAGACGTTAGGAAGAAAGGAAAGTACCTTTGTTCACAAACTGTGAGGTGAAGAAAGCTTAGCTTTATATGTAGATGTTAAACTTACTAGACTGTACTATATGCTGATCTTCGCTAAGACAGAAAGTGCTAATGTGTATCTGCCATACGATACCCTAATCAGAGCAAAACAGGCCTGCTGTCCTAAAGAAGAAAATCACCATCAGAAGCGTTAAAATTTCGCTACAAGCTTTACTAGATCACAGAACTCAGCGGCTTGTGTATGTGCAGCGTAAAGTTTTAGAGAGAGAGCAGTATTAAAAGGTGAAACATCTGCTCGTGCAACAGTTCTATTTAAGTGGGGCTGGGATGGCTTATCAGGACGTAGTTCGTGCAAACAGAAGTCTACGGAAGGTGTATTTAGTGAAGAGTTTTTTGTTGTTGTCTCAGTAGTATCCCTACAAATAACAGTAAAAGATGCTTCAGCTGCAGAACCATTATTTATATTATGGAAGAATCCATGCCCATCGTCAATGGGGTACTGTCTAACAGTGAGCTCCTACTTAAGAAAAGACTGCTTAGTTAAGTAAATAGAAAATTCGAAAGATAGAAGATCAAATCAGGGTACTTGAACCTACTAAAGTTGTAATAGACCGTCCCATATCGATACCTCTTCTCATTTCGGCGCTCCTCGAGGAACTGAAAGTATGCCTGCGAGAGTCCAGGCCGTAATCAAGGCTAAGGGTAGGCCAACACTGTATTGACTTCAGTGATCCCGATGTAAGGCTGCCCAAACTTGTATTTCATTTTCATATGGGTGCCCGGAGCATTTTGTTCACACAGTGTACATACTCTTTGTAATTATTATACGTGCTATCCATAATGATCCGTATATATTGTAAAGTAAAACGAAATGATTAGGCCTCTAAATTGTTTTGTATCATGTATATAAGAAACCTCGCAAAATATATGATTATTTACGATTATAATGCAGCAACAGAATTACAATAGGTTGCCTCATAACTTTCGCCGTCAGATGACAGACGGTACCAACGCATTGGTACGACTTGTAGATAAGGCTGGGCTAGTTGGTTGCGGGCAGAGGCCCACAAAATAGTCTTAGCCTACAGATTTTTCAATAGGATACGGAAAATCAGATTTTTGGATGATCTACAGATTTTTCAAGTTTGAACTAAGTCCGTAAACGTAGAAAATAATCAGTCCGTAGAAATCTTAACTTTGAAGCTTTTGTAGAATATAGCTATTGCGCCTTAGGACCAAACAACTGTCCTAAGACTGTTGGCGGACTAAGCGACGATGTAAGAATAGGAAGGGTTTTTATATTGCTTGATTTAGGATGCCAGGTGTGTGTGTTCTTTTGCTGAGCATGACTTCATGTTATAGGTGTTGTGGAAACGGACAGATGGAAGATTCCCAACATAAAGAGTCTGTTGGGGTCGGGAAATAACCTTGGTAAATTCTCTTTAATTTTTACATGCGCTCATCCTTGAAGAACATACGAAATAACTATTCTCGGAACTGCATCACTGCTCACACACGTCACTGAGAAACTTCTCTTGGACGACTTCACATGAATGCCAATGTCTAGACACACTGTTATAGACATTCAGAAACGTGCTTCTGTCTTGGATTCTTTTTCTCTGATTTTCCCAGACGAAGAGCTGTTAATAACTTGGTGAGAAAGTACGAACTTAGTGTCCGAGGCCAATTCTTAGTAGTTGAGATCACAATGCGAATTGACATTGACAAGTTCTCTGCTATGGGACTTATGGAAACATTCCTATCAATATTACGTCTGAACAAATGTTTTAGTTGATGATTCGAGCTACGAAATCCTTGTATTATGTCTCTTAAATTACTCCATTTATTGAAGCCAAAGATGAGATAAAAAAAATCCTTACTTACTAGAAACATAAAAAAATGACAAAGAAATATTATTATGTACATATTATTTGGGTTATCCAAATAATAATGCCACAATAGTTTTCGACTTAAAATATTTTGCTAGCAAAAGGTGATACCTAAATATCAGGACAATATATTCCACAAATGTACGTCATGTTATTCAGCATATCTCTGCAAGTCAACAAATATATACGATATTTTAGTATATTTATTTTTGCAATAAGAAAAGTTATAAACCTGCGTCAAATCTTTTTTGTCCGTAGCTGTACCTATGTTGATCAGAGCCATTCTTTTCATTTTGTTTTTGTCTTCCTCAGCCTAATTCCCATGACGCTATCTGAATAAATGAATCACAATGGAACATGAAGACAATATTTTGCCGAAACGAGTGATTAATGGACCACCTATAATATCCACATCGCCAAATGTGGAGAGAATTCATCGTGTGGGACCAGTACACAGTGCCTTGAGAATTCCAGCAACTAATAATTCCTCCATAATTGTAAGTTCATAAATATTGATTGACCTTGGTATAGGTAGAATTATTAAAAATACAAAACGTTTAAGCGTCGAAATGTACAGATCATAATCGAACTTGAAAGTGTTGTCTCCTCAGGGTAAGGTAAGATAATAACAGTGGAGGTAAATAGTGCGTGAAATTTCATTGCATTAAAATCAATGTTTGAACTGCCATATTTAAAATTTGGACATTCTTGAAGGTTAAAATCAATAGATGGATATTTGGATTAAATCATTGTTTTAGATTTATGTTCCATCGTAGTAGATTTTAATGATGTACAGTCTAGTCCAAAAAGATTGACCGCATTGACGAGGATGTTTTGAGCTGAAAATTCTCTAAGTCCAACTTCGGGAATCTTCGAAAACAGTAAACCAAAGATACCAGTTTCGAACCCCCAAGGGTAGGGTGAATCTTCGCAATTCGGGAGAAAAAATGTGCAAATGTGTTTTTTCTTTTAAGTGCAATAAGACATATTGAAATATTATTAAGGGTAGAAAAAAGTAACATTATTGTAATAATATAGTATTTCGAAACTATGTATACATGTGAGCACGTGATGATTATCTGTTTCCACACGTAAAAGCACATTCGTAATGAAAGGAAACATAGCGAACATAACAAAACAAAGGAGAAAAAACAACAGCATTTGCAACGGATATGAATGTCATTGTCTTGGGAACCGAAAGTTCAGTCATGTTTCTTCAGAGGGAGTTCTACACGAAGAAGTTTGATAGATGTGTTCATGTTAGCCCAGTGGTAGAGCGCGTGGCTTATAATCGGGAGATCCTGTGTTTGTGACAAACTTTTTCTATGTAATGATATATTCCTCAAAGAATGAAAATTAGATAAAATAATTACATTAAAACGGGGGGCTCCATAGTCTAGTGCTTAGAGCGTTGGACTCTTGTCCGTGTGGTCCCGGGTTCTATTCCCGGATGGAGTCCCACTTTCCACAGACGGCGTGTTGGGGTGCTTATTCACGGTTTGAGCGCGAAAATAAAACCTGGCCTTAACCTTCAATAACTCTAAGCTCCCCTTTTCCTCTGCATTTTCAACACATTTCGACCCACGATACCACCTTGTACTTACACGCTATACAGTTATTATTATTTCAAGTTCCGGATATCTACGCGCTACAGCAGTCAGTTGTTCTCCAGTTTTGATGTTTTGTTCGCTACGTGTCGCCACTGTCTCTTCAAACTTGTACTTTGTGAACACGAGTAGTAAGCTGTAAATAATCCTTTTTTCTCCTTCATTTGTTGATATATATATATATATATATATATATATCCTTTCCTCTTTGTTCCTCTCTATATAAGCTTCTCTTTACGTGTTTAAATTTCTCCGCTTTGCCTATTTTTGTATGCTATTTAATCAAAAAAATTTTCCTCTATTCCATTGGTACGAATTTGTGCATGTTTCGAGAAATGTTGTGCAAAAGTTCTTTGATTTTAATTTCACAGGAGAGGAAAAGAGAGAGAGTAAAGTTTTTACCTGAAGGAATTATGTCTCGAAATGATTGTATAAATACATACACAACTGATTTCTTTTAATGTAATAATTTTAGTGCTAGGAATTTGATGACCTATAACTTGCTAAAAAAAAAATGCACTTAAAAAGATGCATTTATGACCTAAAAATTGCCAAAAAAATTACTTTAAAAATAACCTAAAATATTCTTAAAAATAATTCATGGCGCGTGATTTAACCTATAAACTAAAAGGAATTTCTATTCATTACTTCATGTCTCCTAAATTGTCAGACTATAACAGTAAAAGTAGAAAAAAAGATAACAGTATTAACTGTGATTACTTGCTAAGAAAAAATAGCAATAACTGTTTTAATATAAATTGAAATTGTATCCTCACTCCAGTTACAGCCCTTACATGCAACTATCGCTCACCTATCAGAGTCCAGTGTTCAACTTTGAGTTGCAGTGTGTAACAAAGATCCTCTGTAAATTTTCGAAAACAAATGAATGACGGTTGTCAGCTAGCACAATTTCTATACATAGAAAAGCTACGTTCAACATCAACTGAGACAATAGAGGCATATTTGAAACAAACAATAATTTAAATTTTGTCTCGGGAAGTAGATAATAAAAATTAGGAGAATATGATTATTTATTCATGTTAATCCTTTCTCATTAATGCTTCATATACAAATTAAGGTTCGTAAACTAGCAGCGTACAACAACTGTACTGGAACTTAGAAAATGATCAAAAATGACCAATAAATGACACATACAACCCGTAATGGCAAAAAATGAAAAAAAAAAAAAAAAAAGCCCTAACAAATGGAGCTTAACAGTTTGAGTACGACATGAAACATATAAATACTAAAATTTATGCGTTTGTGATTTACCAGAAAAAAGATGCAATTTCATCAAAATCCTAGCCCTAGTAATAATTTAATCTAATTATTCATTTTTAGAGGAATATACTATTACATGAAAAAGTTTCACAAACGTGACTCGAACGCAGGACCTCCCGATTAGAAGCCACGCGCTCTACCATTGAGCTAACATGAACACATCTACCGAACTTCTTCTGAAGAAACATGACTGAATTTTCGGTGTCCAAGACAGTGACATTCATATCCGTTGAAAATGCTATCATTGTTAATCCTTGGTCCCGTTCATTCTACTATGGATGCGAGAACTACGTTTGCTGTCTGTCCTTTAATTGCAAGCGTTCTTTTACGTATGGATGCGTAGGTGATAAAACCATCACCTGATCTCAGGTATACATAGTTTTGAAATACGGTTATTACTACGTATTTCAAGGAATGCTACTTTCTACGCTTAATAACATTTCAACATATATTATTGCACTTAAAAGAAGATTAAAACATACGTACTAAGTTTTTCCAATTGCTAAGGTTATCCGTTGGGGTCTCGAACCTGGCAGCTTTGGTTTACTGTTTCCGAAGATACCCGAAGTTGGACTTCGAGAATTTTCAGCTGAAAACAGCCTTAATCAATGTGGTCATCCATTTTGGACTAGAGTGTACCTTAATTAATTGAAGAACCTATTGCAGCTTACAAAATGAGAGAGAGTGTGAGTGTGGTGTACAATGGGCTTCTTGGTCGGTACAATAACTCATGGTAAATTGGTCTTCTTGATAGAGTTCGATGATTCATGGGGAGGAAGATCGTTTGCCTTTCTGCCAGTCCCAGTGCACTTAACGACAACCTTAGACGGTGCTACAACCAAGCCACATACCAGGTGTGGAAGGACTCGGAATTGAATATTCCATGAAGGTCGCCATGGCGACTGGAAATACGAGTCTGGCGCTTAGTTTTTTTGACGTTAATATTCCGAAATTTTACCTGCCAGTTCTGTTGGTTTTTATGTGCTTGGATGGATTAAAACCAAATTACAATAAATTGGTTGTAAAGTTCAGTTTTCAGTTTACCTTGAACTTCAAATATTTTTAATTCCGTTGAGCTACGAGTGTTGTCGGCTTACATCCGTACATTTGACTCGTACCATCAAAAGTGTCACTTCAAGCAAGTATAATTTGGTTGGTGTCAGTGACGTCACTGTATTAAACTAACTGCAACAAAAAAGGAAATAAACTACACAATTTGCAAAAAAAATGGTCTTGCCGGTGGGAGAGTGGTAACGCTTGCAGCCTTGTAATCAAGGGGTTCCGGTTTTGATAGCCGGCGGGAGAAATAAGTGGTTCGAAGCCCACTTTAAACCATAGGTGTCGTTCGAAGGACATCTTCATCCAGTGGAAATAAATGGCCAACGCGTCCATCTGTTCACCTTGGTCGTAGACCTATCAAAATTTTCTACAGCAACATGAAGAAGAGATGTTTAACTGATTTAGCTGATAACCAGAGATATGGTTAATATGCGCATAATTTCATTGTATTACTGGTGGCAGTTTAGTGGTAGACCAACTGACATAGCAGTACAGTAATCAGATTTCCTATATATTTTTCAGATTAGTGCGTTATTGGTATAATAGAAAAAGGACTTGTAATTGTTTAATGAGTTGAAATTCTCACCTATATATAGTTCTTGTTTGGAGCAGAGTCTTAGTGATAGACGGCTAGGATGTCAATTTAAAGAAGATATTTCAATTTATTCATTTACAAGGTGATATGTTTAATAAAGTCTATGTTTGCATTCTTAGGTAATAAACAGACGATACACAAAGGAGAATAGATACGACAAGAATTTAATGAGACAGCGGCTTGACAAATATGCGAGACTAAGATACATACAAGCTGACGACCGAGGATGAAAGCCAATTTCCACGTTTGGGAAATGCTCTATGCAAGGCCAAAGTGTTACTAAAAGAGAGGGGGGGAGGGGGGAAGAGATAAAGTGAACAGAATGTAGAAAGCATGATTTTGAGGGACAAAGAAGTAACTAGGTTGTGTAGAGAACCTGGAAACAGGACTCGAGTTTTGGAATCGAAAGTGGAAAGGTCGCGAGTTTGCTCCATTGGAGTCACCTACGTATAAATTTGAACCCGCGTGTTTTCCATGTGGAGAGAAGAAGATTGCAGTCAGCTTGGATGTAAGTGCCTGTCTACATTTAAGAAGCTAAACGGGTCGCATATTTGTCAAGTCACTAACAATTGCTTTCATATTTCACATTGAATGTGCAGCCAAAATTAGGGCAAATAATGGTAGGCTAGGTAGATTTTAATTGCGGACAGTTTGCACGACACTTCTGTAAGAGAAGGAGTCATAATATTAGTATGTCTGATGAATGCAGTGAGCCGCCGCTTGGTAACGAACTTGTCGCGAATTGTCAGTTTCCTTTTCATACAGACGGGATACAGTGTAGGGGATCTTCTTTTAAGATTACATCACTTAGCTTTTATTAATGTATTTCAGTTTATCACTTTCAGTTCTTCTGCGAATATCTAATTTATGTTGACACAGAAGGTGTCTTGTTAGTAAGTTTTTGCTTAACAAGGTTTTTTTTTCCCGCTTTTATAACAAAAGAATGAGAGTTAAGATTTGAGAATTTTCATGTTCCTATTATTTTGTAATTTTATTTCACAGCCAGAGGATGTTACAAAACCTGCTCATATTTCAAATTCCACAGAACGCTCACCGCTTTACCATGAGTTTGTTGGTAAACGGATCTCAAGTACTGGATCAATTTGCAGGATATGCCACGAAGGTAAGATTTTTTATTATTGTTAGTAGTAGTACATCTTTTCGTATTTTTCCGCAAGTAATGTTTTTTTTTTACAACAGATACTTTCGAGAAATACGCACCGACATTTTTAGACCCATCCGAAAGATAACATAACGCTATAAACATATATAAAAGTAGCTTCTGAACCGTAAGGTGAAATAACTGTGAAATATAAGAAACGACATTGTTACGTAGGAGGCTGACGTTTCATAACTTCTTAACCTACTCGACATTCATAATTGATTAGACTTTACTGTCATGGGTTTGGGTGTTTTCATAGACCTAACTTGTGGTGTGAGTACCCTCTCAGAATTCAAATACTATCACAAATGTTTTCACAGGTTGAAATGTCTGCATCATCATGTGAGAAAAGCTAAATTAATGGATATGCAGACCGATGTGATGTAGTCTAAGCAACAAGTCAGCCGGTACGATGAAAGGGAAACAAGATGACTTGACGGTGCCTCTTCTATGCACGTTTTGGCGTACGGAATATGGTGAAAACTGTATATCTGTGTGCAACTGCAGTGGTTTGTAGAACGAATGTAGGGTTATTTTTAATTTGGATGCGGCAATATTGTTGATAGATTAGCGGTTTCTATAAATAAGCACGTAGTTACGGATTAGAGTTGAAATGGTATTGTTACTCTACAAACTTCCTTACAAATTCGCTCTAAAAATTTATTAAACTTAATTCAAGTAATATGTACAGAAATAAAATGTTGGAAAGAAAGGTTAAATGAAGGAAGGCAACACGTTAGGGATGTTGGTAACCCGGAAACAAATTCATACAATCCACTGTTGCACTGTATATCGGATTTGATGTCACACAAGCGTCACATACTCAGGTAAACGTCACGACTGTATGATGCCAGATCACAATACATCGCAGAAATTCATGTTCAAGAATGAATTTCAGGAAATAGCCCATGTAAGGGAGAATTAAGGGATCAGTTAGTGTTTGGCTTTTCAATTTGGGAGATAATTTGTTGTTAGAGATCCTTCCCTTACATAAGGTGAGGGTCAGGGGTGCTTTATTCTTGAGTTATTAACATGGGATTTGTCATATTCTTAAACCTTACTCAGAATTAATTTTAAGTCATGTAATTCGGTATGTTGCCAACCCTAGTTGAATTGATTACAGGTATATTATTTCCTTCTCTAAGTTGTACTCGTAATTAACACATATGCTCTGCCATACATTACAACATGTACATGACACAACTACGTAGAGTGACCATACGTCCCGTTTTTTTTCACACTGTTCCGCCCGTCTCGTTGGTTTCAAGCAAAAAGGGCATTTGTCCCGTTTTCCCACGGAATTATTATTATTATATCTGCACAGTTTTGATTGTTTTCTCCAAATTAATTTATTCTGTCAATACAACGATGACTTATCCGGCGTTAGTACGAAGTCTAGTTTTTAAACTCTTTCATTGATGAAGAAAAGGGAATTTTAAATCAGTAAAATCGTGCCATGATAACTTCATTAAAGATCAAAACGCCGACAAGAGAGAAAAAGAAAGAGACCAACATAATAAACGTTTTAACAACAGTGCAGAAAATTATGCTGAACTGAACTCATTGATTGTATGTTTCTTCTTTAACTTAAAAGGTGTTTTGGCTTTGAAGGAACTAAATCAGTCTTTTTTCTTTATAAGGCGAAGTGAAATGACTGATCATGTCTTAGAAACATATGTTTAACGAAAATTTTGCAAAACGAACAGAAATTTTTGTTTAAATTATACTTCGCAAATAAATCAAGAATTGAGCGTCAAGTATGGGTGAGTGAGGTTTTCACTAGAATGAAAACTAAGACGTCGAGAAAGAGTGGTTCCTCTAACCTCACCTAATCTTTCGAGAGCCCTGGAGGAGATGTCAATCATTCAGCTATGCATAGTTCAAATGACTGCACATCGAAATTGATAGACACACTTTATAATCCTAAATATATACTCTGTTTCAATGTCGAAATGAAACTGATATAACGTTTACAGGCTACAATGTTTTTTTTTTTTTTTTTTTTCTTAGTTTAAATAATGATTTCAGAATATTGTTTCCTTTAATCGTTTTGCTCGTTTCTATTATGACTAATTACACGTGCCATTCTAGGTCTATTTTCGATCAGTGCGCTGTAATATTACGCATAATCAACAGGATGTGTTTCCAAAAACGCTATAAGTAGGAACCGATACTGTAAATATTTCAAGTGTCCCGTTTTAAGCCCAAGACATTATAGTCACCCTACAACTACGCCGACAGTCAGCCAATGGTCCTCAATCAGATTTTGACAAACTCAATACAGTGTGGGCGAGTAGGATTGAGAAGAAGTTACGCCTCACGCTTGTTCACGACAAGCTATTCTAGAAGTAACTCAGTACCGGATATCTACAGGATGAGTTTTAATGTGTTAATCGATTAACTACTTTGATTTATGTGTATACTACAATATGAAGAAGGTTCTCCCGAGATGTGTATATGTTACGCCGAAGCAAACAGAAGTGACAAATGAAATACACTACATTACAATTGCTATTATTATTACAACTGTCTTGCCAGGTTATCTTGATGTCTACATGTATAATCCTACTACTGTTACTATCCTACTATTACTATTACGCACGCTGTTACTAATCGCGTCAATCTAAACATTTGCGAACAGAACATCATCAGATAGCAGCTTTTACATAATTAATAAATGCATAAACAGTAGCGAACGCTCCGTTATGGAAGCGTGTTTCATCATTTTATTATGGCTGAGTTGAACACAGATGATGGGAGATGTATATAAAATTTAGGCTCCCTTCGTAGAAGTCATGCTTAAGAAACGCAAACCATATTATTTTTCACTTTTTAGTTAGACCTCACCTTTGCCACACTACTTACTTGACCTAAAAATAAAAGTAGAAGAAATAAAAACACCCATTAAAAATTTATTTTATCCATATATATTTATACATTACATTATCAATGAATTTCACAGTTTACGTACATTTCAATCCACATGTTAACAAGATTATTACTTTTTTTAATATTTCACATACAATTTGTTCCAGTCATATGACCTAGCAACATTCGTAAAACAATTGAAATCAAGATTCCAAAATATGTAAGTGACGGTGAGGCCCAAAAACCCTACCCAAATCTCTCTCTTAAAATATTTGTACTCTCTCTAATTTTATTTACATTTCAAATACATGTATCGATACACAGGGTGTCTACTGACCAGGAATATACGGAAATAGTCTGGAATTTATTTTGGGGGAAAACTTGAAATGTTTTGAGGTTATTATTTTGAACTTAAAATTTTCGCTCTATTAATGTCTACTTGTTAAACATTTAGATGAGAGAACCTTTATTGGGTTGGTAAATAAGATCACAAAATGAAACAAAGTAATTATTTTTTGTAAGAAGCACCTCAGGGACTCTCATGCTAGTTGTGAGTACGGGTGTGGCGATCCAGGGGCACCTGACCTGGTATATACTACTTCCTCTTTCTGATTGATGCTCTGTTCAGGGTGTCTACCACCCTGGAGAACCTGGAATACCCAGAAAATTTTATAAATATGCAAAACTCAGGGAATACTCAGGGAAATCTATAATTTATGAGAGAAACTCACTGACATTTCTGAGGTAGACCTATCCACAGTTAATAAGAGCACTGCCCCGGTAAGGCGGAGGTCGTGAGTTCGATTCCCAGTGCTGACTGGATTTTTTCATTGTGTTTTAAAGAAATTATCTTTTTATTTCACTTGTAAGTTACCAATAATGTACAAGATGTTTGGATTGGGTGGTGGTGGTGGTGGTGGTGGGATTAACAAAAAATGTCATTGGTATTATTTACACGTTCCACTATACTAAGAACTCAGGGAATTTTAATATAATCATGGAAAACTCAGGGAATTTCAAGTCACAAAATTAGTAAACACCATGGTAACCAGTATTTCCCATTTTTCAATATATTTCCGTAGACAGAATCTTTGTGTACAGGTAAGTAATACCGAGTGAGGATATCCTAAGTTTGAATGCGTTTTGCATACAAAATGCTTGCTGCTTTTACATACGCTATCGAAATATAGATTACAGTATTAAACGCAAAGAAAAGCGTTGTTGAATTATTGGCATTTATTGAACAAAAGGGGAGTAAAACATATTTATGCAATTATACAGAAAGGGGAAAGCTGCAGAATAGGAGCGAAACTTCAGAAATCATCCCAAAAATGATCTAACAGCGGAGAAAGGATCAGTAAATCTTAAAACACTGAAGAATACATAATAAAATCAAAAAATGCTTCAGTTTTACTTGAAATTATAATCTGAATCGATCAGCGACTGTCAGAAAGGTGACTACATTTCATCAAGTTTCTAGCCCTAGCCATGACACACTACGATCGCTTTGCCTTATCCAGAGACTGTCAAGTGACAAACCACCTCCGTACAAAACCAATCGTCATTAACTTTGGGCACCCAATAGATTGTAAGTGCTAGGTGAGGCACAGTGATGTTTATCAAGAGGACATTCGTTATTTCAAGTACAAACACGAGCAGGTCGGTAAGCAACAAATATATAAGATATAAATTATAGACCTGTTTGTAAAAGAATCTCGTGGGGTTTCTTGTAGCGCAATTTTTTCTGTGGGCGCAATTCTAGTTTAACCTAGTTTTTACTCTTTAAAATGAGGACTGGCTACATACCTCACATTTTCGTAGAGGAACCATTTTTCGTATCCTAGTGAGGCGCTGGATGAAGGAGAGAATGATATTCCTGTGCAATGAAACACAGGTGGTGGTTCGCCTCTGGAAGTTGTATGTGCAGTTTCCGAACTCTCATAATGCGTGAAAGTGGTTCCGGAGAGACTTCTTGGAACATCTCAGATAAACTGGAAAGTGTTTGTTTGAGTGATGATGTATATTACGAATGCCAGTTTTGGTATTTCTTGATTAAAAATCTGTTTTCACGGAAGTGTTAATCGACAGGAAGACCTGAAATGAGCATTTCATGCGCACGCTATTCTGTCTCCACTGGAATTTGATCCAAACGTACGTTCCGTTAGTGTTTTTGTTTTGATTTGGCGGCTGAGATGGTTCGTTAAAACTAGTATTCCAGATTCGCTCTGCTACTGCATATGTTGTTTGTCCACCATTAAGCCCACATGGGACGAGCAGGATCGAACCGACGACCCCAAGCACCAGATGTGAGCGCTCTACCAATGAGCTACCGCGGCCCCTGGTAGGTTTTTGGTATTTTTGGTACAGGTAAGATGTTGGTTGAAAGCCTCACAACCACGTCAAGGTCTCTTACCTTCGGTGAGGGCCTCTAGTGTTTTTAAAGTTGGTAGAGGGACGTAAGATCGTTTGTACCGTACGATCTTACGCCGGAGAGCCAACTCACACAGGGCTTGGTCGACTGTGTGTACGCGGCTGGTGTTCTCGAATGTGTTTACATGTGTTTTCTCGTTCCTGTGGAAGTTAACAGATGCTTCACTAAACCTGACTTGGCAAACACCTTGCTATTTCTGGAACCATTATAGCGAGACGCTTGCCGGGTACTCTTTAGCAAATCATTTGCTAAATTCTGGGATACTGAGAAGTTGTCCCGCCGCGATTGCCGACAAATGGCTCGCCAAAACTGATCTGGCAAATACCTTACTATTTCTGAAGCCATGATAGTGAGGTCCTTGCCGGGTACTCTTCAGCAAGCCATTTGTTTATTTACTTGTGTCGGACGCACGAGAATTGCGTGTGTATATATGAGTGTAGATATTTTTAGAATATTGCAAAGTGTAATCATAGATTCAGTGATTATTGTTAGTAAAAATGTTGCGTTTGTTGTACTTCGTTGCACGGTTAGTACATTGACTCTTGACGATTGTTAGCTCTGCTTATTGTACAGTACAACAATGCAGTTCGTTCGAACTGAGAATTCTTATTTTCTTAAAAAATAAAACAGGCTGACAAGGCTATACACTTAACTTTATTGTAAAAAGACACAGCAGGCGTTACAGTTTCAATGTTTTAACTTGGTCCTCAAAATTCTGAGTTTTTGGTGATTAGTGTTTGGTCTGAGGAAGATATTGTTACAACATTGAGACTGAACGCTTGCTGTGTCTTTTTAGAGTAAAGTTAAGTGCATAGCCCTGGCAACCTGTTTTAATTAAATTAAGTATGGATTCAAGGCCTCAATATAATTATCTTAATTTTTATGGCGTCAGTATGTTAAATGCCGAAAATCAGAGACGTCATTTTTATTAGACGTCACAATAAACCAAGCTGATACAAAAGGTACAAAATTCTTGTGTCCGCTTCTCTTTTGGCGTAAGAAAATTTGAACATATTCTGCCAGTTCTCAATAACAACAATTTACTAACACTGTCAAGAAGAAGGTATTTACACTATTGCTGTGTTGTTTTTAAAATTCTTAAAACAGAATGTCCCGAATATCTGTATAGGAAACTAATAAATAGATCTGCTTTTCATTCTTATTCGACACGCCGAAATAAGAACTTAGATATTCCACGTCATCGGCTTAAACAAACAAGCGCATCATTTTCAGTATTCGCTGCCAGGTCATGCAATGCTTTACCTAATTCCATAATAGAAGTTAAAACATTTCATGCTTTCAAAAAAGCATTAAACACGTACTTACTATGCAAACAGCGGGTTAGATCAAGCACATATATGATATTCATAGCATAATTTGAACAACGAAATTTCACGCATTTTTTTTTTCTGTACCGTCAAATAGTATCTAACTCGACTTTCTAGTAACTTTTTGTTTTTTGTATTGTATACACAGTATCCATGTTAGTATGTGTGTATACTTATATGTTTTTCACTTCGTTGTTGTTTTCCAACTGATTCCATTGCTTTAAAACTTACATTTGTTCGCCATTTTTTTACTTTCTATACTCAATTGATTTTGTAACATTTTTTTTTTATTTTTGTCTATGTATATATTTTTTTATTATTATTATTATTGTCTATGTATTCTTTGGACAAGGGTTAGGTGGCAGAACAGCCATAGGCTGAACTTTGCCCGCTTAAATAAAGAATTTTTCAATTCAATTAGCTAAGTCTGTATCATCTGTATGTAGACAGTGTTCGGAAGAGTATACGGGGTCTACACTAGACGTGGCAATCTACTTTCTATACGAGGGGCAATGTATGAGTAGTCGCGTCACGGACCGTTGGCAGAAATAATGAGTATAACTAGTATATCAATCAATCTGCGGTCGAAACTAATAGCTAAAGTCATAACACACACAATTTAATATAACTTTTATCTAAAGCATTCAAGGGTTATTGTGTGAATACACCTACCAAAGTACCATCCAATGTGGTTATCTCTGTGTTTGGACAAATTTCTGACGGTCATTGGAACTGATCCCTATGACTTAGTCCTCCTATACAAGCAAGTTGTCGGAGGTTGTGGCCCAAAATGTTTGCTCAAACCTATCCAGAGTTTACAAGTTCATGGTAATTATTATTTTTTCCTAAATGGAATTTTAAATTAATCACTATCGTGCTATCTGCTTTGTTTCATTCAAACTGCGGTAGAAAATAGTCAATAGGAAAATAGTGTTATAAAGTTACCCGCTGGTTTCATGATGATATCAGTGTGTGGGTTAAAATAACTTCCAAGCTTTTGAGCCCGCTCCGGGTTCATTTTCAAGGAACAAGGTTAGGCGCAAATAAAAGGTAAAACAGAGGGTGGATGGTTAAAAACTTACTATTCAGCTTCCATCCTAGCTAGCATCGTCAACTTTATATCACCACCGTACGAGACGATATGTCAAGTGATGAGGATCCAATGTTGCCAGCTTGTGAAGGAGAAAAACCAACGCTGTTTTGGTTATTTCCTGTACTTCTCGGAATAAAATCTAAAAAGAAAGTAACCAATCTTCTTTATTGAGTACTAGGTTCTAGAACACTGGCCCGCCTGGGTGGATTCAAGGTACTAGCATTAGGAAAATGTTATTTCTCTTTTATTTACGATATACTAACATGAACTAACCTAACCTTTAGTTAAGAATCAAAGGTAAATAGAAACAACTTATGGTTACCAAGTGTATAAGAATATGCAGGCCAACGATCTAGAACCGTTCCTTTGTTGATTATTCCCGTAAAAAAAACAACCAAAATTAAATTTTGACAAGGGCACATGCAATAAAGATTAGGTTACTTTTTTTTAGATGATATTTGGCATGACAATTCTTCGTTCAAATAATAAGTTTCTAGCTCAAGCGGTTTCCGAGTTTGCACCCCTTCCCGTTTCACTTCCTTTGGAAGGGGTTGTTTTAACCCTTTAATGCCGTAGGTTCTAAGGAATGTGTGTGCCAAATTTTGTTCCAATCCGTCGTGGAATTCTATAGCATTCAAACAAACCAATAAAGACTTTGTTTTATATTTTAGATGGGTAGCGGGAAATTTTGGAGGTTATTTTGCAACATTTGGAAATATTGAATACGTTGCAGGCACACCGTAAAAACTTTTGGTAAGCTTTTATTTATATATGGGCCAGTCTAGTAACTTTGGACTTCGGCCCGTCACGATTCGCCTTTAGCTGTTAAAATCCACACCCATGCCCCTACCGGGACCTTCGAGGCGATGGCCTACCACCGCAGACCGCTCGGCCGGCGCAGGCACAGCGTATGTGACGTTAATTTCAAGTCAGTGTCTAATATTGGCTTGTTATTGTGATATTGTGAAATTTGTCTGACTTAAAAAGTGCACCTATCAGCTATTTTCAACGATTTTTAGTGTAGATCATATCTTGGTGTACTTTCTCAAAAATCGGTGGGCTCTTGAGATTTACATTGTTTTTGTCATTTTTTCAAACCAGTTTTTGCATGCCATTTTATTGTTTTAATATGTTTTGTTTTGTATCGTAGGTGAAATCGCTGAAGAATTAATTTCACCATGTCAATGTGCGGGTACCCTTGGGTTGGTTCACGTTAGCTGCATCGAGAAATGGCTCTCTACCTCAAACTCTGACGTCTGTGAAATTTGTGGCTATCGCTATCTTACACATCGTCAACAACAATCTGCTTTGAAGGTAGGTGTTGATAATAACGTGAAATGTATTCCGTCGTTTTTCATGTTAAGCGGAATGTGTTAAAAGATGAGTGCGTGTAAACATTTGAATTTGGCCTCGCAACATGCTGAACATAAAAAGTATTACTAATACATTTGTATAGGTCTTAATGTTCACAACTTAA
Organism: Lepisma saccharinum; assembly: GCA_022664845.1. NCBI lineage: Eukaryota > Metazoa > Arthropoda > Insecta > Zygentoma > Lepismatidae > Lepisma > Lepisma saccharinum. Next base: position 27,783 of record JAGDQP010008752.1, on the reverse strand, counting down.
CTAATGGTCTGTAGTGTACAAAATTAATGTTGTGACTGATTGTGTTAGAATAACAAAATCCTAGGTAAGTTACTTTTTCTTAAAATCAAATTTATCGATTTACTGCTTTCACAGACAATTCGAAATCGCACACCCATCACAGACAGTATCTGCTTTCACACACACTGCTTTCACAGACATTATCGCACACCCATCGCTTTTCAGCAATAACTAAATAACTAACTAACTCTGTGGCTCACGGAACTCTCAAGCTCATCGCCGCAGTAACAAACGTTAGTCATTGGATTCCATCTTAACAGTCATGATTTCATTATCCGTACAACATCGAATGAATCATACAGTGTGTGGAGTTCTTCGTTATACATCCTCCTCCACTCTCTGGTCATCCCATCCCGTTTCGGTCCATATGTCTTTCTCCAAACCTTACTTTTCAACACTTGCACTTTAATATTCATTTTCCGGGGTCGTACTCCCAACTTCCGAAACCATAGTGTACTATCGGTAGAATAACTGTTCTGTATATTTCCAATTTCGGCAGCGGGCCACGGTGGCTCTGTTGGTAGAGCGCTCACCTCTGGTGCTATGGGTCGTCGGATCGATCCCTGCTCTTGCCATGTGGACTTTGTATGGACAAACACCGTGAGCGTGGGTTTTCTCGGGGTTTTCCCGTTTCCTCCCACTTCCTTCATTCCACCAATTCCTCCCATCATCATCCATAAGACCTGAGCCAAAGTTGCCTAAAGGTCTTAAAATAAAAATTCAATTCCAATTTCGGCTTTGTTGATATTAATTGCGAGATTAGGATCTTCTGAACTGAATAAAATCAATCACTTGCTACTGGATGCTAAGCGAATTTTTGTTTTCTTCCATGACTTCGCTTTTGTTTGTTACGTGTGCTTACTTTCTATGTGATTCCGTTCGTAATACTTATATTTCTATTTCCTTCATCTTGTGTGTTTCAGCTGATGATGTATTTTGATTTCTCTACTTTTCATCTCTAGACCTATCTCATTGTAAGCTTGTACTAAGATAATGGCGTTACTTTGTAGTGCATGTACTGTATATCGTCCCCTATTAAATCTACATCATCGCGTATAGGGCCAGTTGGTTCAAGCCTTTCAATGTTAGTTTCTATTTGTCTTCTTTTGGTTTTAGAATAGCATATTCTAATGCAAAGTTGTACTGATGACAAGGCATCAGCTTGTTTCAATCCTCTGCGAATCTGGAAACTGTGACATATTATTATGTATTCGTATTCTGCTTATGCGGTGGCTGAGAGACATCCTCACCAGCTGAAGAAATTTTCTCTCAGTTCCGAATCGTACCAAGATATTGTATAGTTTTACCCGTTTGATGGAGTGATATGCTTTCTTAAAATCAATAAACAATTGGTGAGCCGTTTCCTTATGTTCCCATTTCTTCTCTAATATTTGTCGCAAAGAGAAAGATTGGTCCAATATGGATCATTTTCTTCTATAACCACATTGATGACCTACTATTATTTTATCTATTGATACGTATCTGCTTTCAGCATTTCTTTCTTTCTGCGAATGTATCATAGGCGACTCAACAACGTATTTTACTGTACTAAATAAAGTAAGCGTTGCGAGGATAGTCTGCCATTATAATTTAAAAATTTTGTGCTTTTTGGGTCATTCCATATCAGATCAACCAATGGTCTGGAATTTGAAGTCTCGGAAATTCGTAATTTTTTGTACGTAAGTAGTACAATTGGTAAGAATGAAAATATATACAATTTAATGTTTTTGTTATAAGTCATAAGTTATAAATCGTTAAAATTAAGAAAATTGACTTAATTTTTTATACGTTTTCAAACCTTTAGAAGCCCGAAACTCAAAAACTGTTTGTCCTAGACAACTCAAAACTTGCACCATTCATTTCAGAATTTCAAGGGCTTTAATTTGATTCATTACTTGACTTTATTAGACCATTTTTTATAATTTTCAAAAATAAAAACAAAAGTTGTTTTTTACAAAACTCAAAATTGATTTTGGGAAAAATTAAAAGGTTGCTTCACCACATAACCTATCCTTTTAATTTTTCCCATCGTTTGGACAATGCGAGCGCACCGACTTGCGAAATATATCACGATTTTAGTTATTTGTAAGTGTTTACTAAACGAGAGAATTAGATGCAGACCAGTAGGTAAGAAAATGTCAGTTTTCTCTCCACGAGATTTGTTAGATAAATTTAATTGGTTAAAATGTGACATACAGTATCTTCATGTCAGTTCTGTTGTAGAAAAAAAAACTAGTAAATACTAGTCCAGCCTAATCTCTGTATTTAAAACAAGGTAATAAGAACTATTAGTTTGAAATTATTTAGTTATAAGCTAAGAAAAACTTACCACAATTTACTGTATGGGGACAGAGTTGTATGTATTTATTTCGTTTGAATTTACATTCATTTTATACAATATCAGGAAGAGAACAATTTCTTGTACCATTCTCGGACCGTTGTGTCCAATACGAAAGAAGAATGCTTATGATGAAGCTTAACTGAAATCAATCATAGTGGCTTTAACGTTTGAATGCTATTGAGAGGAGTGATCTTTCTCAAGTTGAGTTTTTAAGACCAAGCAACCATAGATCAGCTGGTTGGTTTAACAATAAAAAATTCCTGGGAACGATCCCAGCGGCCGTCCATCGCTACTGATGTTTTTTGTTTTCTTTGTTTTTCCTCAGCCACATGTCTGATGCCGGGATAGTACCTGCATACTAGGCCCTGGCCTACTACGTTTCACTATCTTCTTCACCCAATCCCAGCCTGAGATGCCTAAAAGCTATTAACAAAATTCAAATTCAAATCAAGTCTGTGCAATAAAACGATCAGTTTTAGTCAAAATACTGCAGTGGCATTTGGAAAACATTTCTTTCCCACTTTTTATTTTAAAATTACTGTCATGAAGTATGTGATCAGTCCACCGCAATAAATTATAAAAATGTATGAGTGGGTTGGGATACAAGCAAATTTCAGGAACCGTAAATTTCTTGGAGATTGACCAGTGAGGTCACTCATCAGTTGATGATTCCAATTTGACCGTATTTTGAATTTCCTTACACGGTTAATAACAAAAAAGATCAGATAATGAAGTGAAGTCAAAGAAATGTTCTTGTGCTCGATGCGAAGCGAGATGTGGAATTGTTCAGAACACAGTGGGTGGGTGTGATTTCATTTTGCTACAAGGTACGGAATCAGGTGAGTAATTAGCAAATTGTTTTGATGAAAGTGTCAGTGGAAATCATGAAGAATTAAGCTAATTCAGTACAACTACGGCAAATACAAAGTTTCTGTTATCTACTGTTCTGTATAGGCGTGGTAAATAACAATAATTAGAAAGTTTTTCCAAATCTTTAGTATTAGAATCATTACAAGATGTTCTACAGGCGAAAAAGCACTGTCGTTGACAGCAACATACTACAGTCGGTTCAGGAGATGTTCTTTTGCAAGATCTGGTATGGTTAATTGCAAAGATGCCTATTATTATTATATATAATAAAGTAGTAACTATGGTAGGTTTATTAGCCTGTAACTAAATAATTTTAAGCTAATACTTCTTACTGCCTTGTTTTAAATACAGAGATCAGGCTGGACTCTTATTTACTAGATTTGTTCTATAATTGGACTGAAATAATTCAAGCGGGTTTTCCCGCCTTTTTCATTTTGTCAATTATTCAGAATCCCGTGCAGGTAAACCAAATTTAGCTTTCACGGACCAAAGTTCGTTTCGTCTTTCAATAATGAGTACAATTAGCTTTAAGAATATGTTAGTAATAAATTCAGGATTGTGTGCAGACACTTTTGGGACATTATACTGTCCCAAAAGTGTCTGCACACAATCCTGAGGTGACTGGTAGCATTTCTTTGAAACTCAACTATGCCTAGTATTAAAGTACGAAGCGAACTTTGGTCCGTAAAAGTTAAATTTTGTTTACCTGCACTGAATTTTGAATAATTGACATAAAACGAAAAAGGCGGGAAACCCACTTGGATTGAGCTTTGACCAAGTAAATTTACTTTGCTAAAAGCCTATGACAAACAGTTTTTTTTGAGTTTCGAGTGTTTTAAAAGTTCGTTTAAAATATGTATATATATCACCATCATCATCATCATATTCAGCCGTTTTCTATCCACTGCTGGATGAAGGCCTCTCCCTTTTCTTTCCACATATCTCGGTCTGCTGATATCCTCATCCATGTAGCTCCTGAAAAACACTTGATTTCATCTAACCATCTTACATTTGGACGTCGTCTCGGTCGTTTCTTTTCTCTAGGAATCCACTGTAGTACATAGTACATTTGTCGTCCACCTTCCATCTGTTCGTCTAGCTGTGTGACCGGCCCATCTCCATTTCATCTTCTTCGCAGTCTTGATTACATCCTCTACCTTTGTTTGTGCGCGAATCCATTCATTTCTCTTCCTGTCCCTCCTGGATATTCCTAGCATGCATCTCTCCATTGCTCTTTGTGTGACTCTCAATCTTTGAGTCGTTTGCGCATTCAATCCAAGTTTCGCAGCCGTACATCATTACAGGTAAGACACATTGATTATAAACTTTATGCTTCAGACACATTGGAAGTTTGCTTTTGAAAATAAAGTGTAGTCTTCCAAAAGAACTCCACGCCATTTTACATCTTCTATTTATTTCATCAGTAAACTTTGCATTCGATGTTTTAAGCTGGCCTAGGTAAACATATTCATCAACTATGCCTATTGTCTCTCCGTTAATCTTCACTTCCTTCTTTGCAGCATGTTGGTTGTATATGACTTTTGTTTTACTTAAGTTCATTTTAAGGCCTATTTTCGAACTCTCGTTACTCAGTTCTTCCATTCTGGTTTGTAGTTCTTCTGCACTTGAAGCAAATAGCACTATATCATCAGCGAACCGTAGGTGATGAAGATATATATAATAATAATAATAAATCACAGCCATATTCAATCCACTAGTGGATGAGGCCTCTCCCCGAAGGGAGGAGTTGGTCTACTGCTCCCACGCTGACCAGACGGGTTGGGAGAGGAGAGCCGAAGCTCTCACTGTGATCGCCACTGTTTTTTATTCACAGCAGCTCCCCAATTGTCCTCACGATGCTGGGTCAACACCGAAATTTTTGAGCCCCCACCGGGAATCGAACCCGGGACCGCTCGCACTGAAGTCGAGCGCGCTACCGACTAGGCTACGCAGACTCAAAAACCAAAAGTGGGAAAAACATGAAATTTTGTATTTTTGATCATATTGATGTCTAAAACTCAGTTACCAAATATCACACATTTTGTAAAACCTAAGGTCTATTAATTAGTTTTTTTATTGGTTGATTTGGTATGGAATTACTCCTTTTTCGGAAAGTCATTTTTTTTTCATCTACTTTGCGTATTAATTTTATAGGGGGCTCATCGTTGTAGCACTTTTTACGATATATTTAGTACCTATATCTACAATACAGTCGAAGAACAATGTATCGCAATGACGCGCGTGGTATAAAATGTATATGCAAAGGTCCAAAAAGTAATCGATCATTTCTCCAGCGAAAGCACAGAAATTGATTTTTCTAACATCACTTCGTTAGTACATGTTTCTCGTTTGGTATAAAACCATATGTATCGTTGAGTTGTTCATGACATTTAGTAAGAAAAATGTTGAAATGTGGTCTGTATCAAATTGTACCTAAAATCAACGACGCTAAATTGAGTTGTAGAAAAGCATTGCCAATTATCTTACTTCCTCAGAGTTTTATTATTAAAAAGAAATGTGTGAAATCAAGCAAAACATTTATTTTAAAGGTTCGTTGTGATCATATCACATATAAAATAAAATATTTGCGTAAAATAAAATAAATCTCATGGGAATGTCAAAGAATTTATAATTGGCTTTATTTTTTCTAGTGCGCTGCATTTCGTCTAGTGGTTAAAAGGTAAAGGTAAATAACGGGAAGACCCCCGGTTGTCTCAAGAGTTAAGCACGCTCGGTTTTAGTGGGCGTTGAATTTTAATCTGATTTTTAAATTTATTTTTATGGCCTTTAGGCATCTGTAGTTCATTTCGGGTGAAGGTAAGGGAAAGGATGTGGGAAGGAGTCGGCTAGGATGTAAGTTGAAGGTACCATCGCGGCATTTGTGTGGTGTGACTGAGGAGAAAACCCTGAAAGAATGTCAGTCGCTGTTATCGAAACCAGAACATCCCGAATTCGAAACCAGCGTTCTACCTATAGAGCTACGGCCGCTCGGCTCTAGGCGGGTTGTGACAGGTTCAAGTCCTGCGGGCTCCATTAAACGGAATGGTTAGGAAATCTTTGCCAAAAACTGTTGGGTCTCTTCCTTAGAAGTTTACCAGACCAACCATTCAGTCAATCTATCCGTTGCGGGGAAGGTATGGTAGAGATTACAGCTCTGTTCATATCTTTTCTGCAACTGAGTTTTTACCTTTATTTATAAAAAAAAATACTTAAAAGTCTCCAGATACAGCCCAAATTCACTCATTTTACACTAGATACATTTAACAACAAGAAGGGAATCATTTTGGAAGGAATCGGTCCTGGCCTTATTCAAGGTTCCATGAAAGCATTTGCCTAGTTTGACCGTGGGAAACCAGGGAAAATCTCAGTCAGGATTGCCGATACCAGGAATCGAATTTGGGACCTCCCGATTACACGATCACGTCGGTGAACTTAATCAGTTGGTAAAGTTCAGTGGGTTGGACGAAATATTGTATATTATTTTAATGTGTCCAAGGTTAGTTTTTTTTCGTATTTTACGTTAAGTTTGGAAATTACAATTTTTTTGTAAAAATTTGATATATTAAGAGCCCTCGTCGCTCTCGCCCCACTTTTTTTCACATTTTTCAAAGTATTTCAAAATCTAAGAGCATTACCAAATTTTTAGAACATAGCGCACTGGTACTTACAAATTACTATGAAATACAATCGGCAGCGATCTCGAAATCTTGTCAATTGATGAGTACTTAAACTTCAATTAAATAATGACGTCATAATCTTTGAAAACATATAACTTCATCAATGAGCAAGATCTCGAGATCGCTATCCACTGACTGATTCCATTTCAAATCGTCCAGGCAAGAGTAAAATAGTCCCCATCATGGTCTCAGATTTCTTTCAGCAAAATTATTAGACCCATATTTTTTTATTTTTACCAAAAAAAAAGAAATCCTTCGAAATGGCCGGACTCAGCACGCATAGTTCAAAAAAGCAAAAACTATGTTAAGTTAAAAAGTTTATTATGAAGAAACTAATGTACTTAGTAGCATACGCTGAATGGTAGGAAGAAAACAAAATAGTGTGCTTCAGTGGAGGGTAAAAAATACCCTGATGCTCGAATACGATTCGCGCAATTAACTCGCAATGTTGTCAACTTTTAAGATTTTTTTTTCTAACTTTAGATACATTTTTTTTCGGTACCCACGGGTCGTACGACTATTTGCTTCCACCATCATAAGCGCCTCTATAAAGTGTGTTAAAACTGTAAAGGTTTTGCGTTTCTGATCATTTCGTCTAAAGTTACAGCGTCATGAAAAGATGAAAAATTCATTAAGTCGCCATTTTTGGATACTCTCTTCTCAAAAAACCCACCTTTTAAAAATCTGAATCTTTTACTAGTATTCGAGAAGTGCTTGAACATTAATATCCTTTTTACTGTTTGTGCGGCCCGAGCCCCTAACCTTCGCAATTAATTGTTGAAATTACGATTTTTGTACTCGTGACAATGATTTTGTGGTGGTTAAAAATTGACATTTCATTGTTATGTATTATGTTTACTATTGCTAACTTACACAAAATGTACAAAATAGCGTATACTCAGTGCATTTTTCATTACAGATGTAATACTTAAATATATATATTTTGAAAAAAAAAAAACTACAGCTATGGCAACAACAAATATTTTGACCAATTATGAAATATAATTGACAATGTGATAAATATTTGACTGTTTTTGAAACAACAATATTTGTTTATTAGTATTAGAGTGAAAAGTGTGTGACTGGACCGGGGATCGAACCCGGGACCTTTGGGTAACCGTCCTAATGCGCTACCCACTCCATCCGCTTCCCAATCACATACCTTCCATTCTTGATGTGTGTCTCATAATAGTGAACATCTCACACGGAAGAAATAATTTCATAGTTGGAATGGAGGAAACTTCCGATTTTTATACACCTAGCCTCTGTAGGTGCAGATGTCATTAATATTTAAGGAAAGTCCACCACAACTGGGAGTTGTGGTACTATACAGGTGGTTTCGAGAGAGAACATCGTCATGAAGAGTGGAAGGTGTGGGATTGGGAAGCGGATGGACTGGTGGCGCAGGGGTTAGCGCATTGGAACGGTTACTCAAAGGTCCCGGGTTCAATTCCTGGTCCAGTTACATACTTTTCACTTTTTAATATTAATGATAGCTGCACCTACAGAGGTTCGGTGTATAAAAATCGGAATTTTCCTCCATTCCAACTTTGAAAATATTTTTTTAATTAATTGAATGTTTGAATAATTAGAATCGACATATTATTTAAACTAACAGAATTGGACATTTCAGTTTTAGCTAACTAACAACACATTCGCTGTTATTACTATGCAATACGACACTCTGCACAAACCATATGACTTCAAAACATTCGTATGGTAGCTATAAAAACACTATAAAGTGATATAAATCGAAATATAAAACTCGCAGGATGTTCAACGAATTACTTTCCTTTCAATACTGCAGATCGAACAATTACGTTCATCAATATCAAACTAAGTGGCGCTTAAATGATCAGTGTTGCCAAGTCCAGATATACCAGTGTTTATTGCTAGCAGAAAACAAAAGCACACATCCGTAATGATATTTTCAGTCGGATAAAAAAGAGTAATATGCATATTTAAGGGGAGGGTATGTTGAACCAGTTCAAATTCTGGGCGCCAACAGGGTAAGCGATAAGCAGTTTAGACACAAATTCAGTAGAATTCTGTTCTTAACATTCCATTTGACTATGTTAATTTTTTGAGAATTTTTTGTTCAGGCAGAAAAGCACTATTCACAGTTTAATTGGTTGTGGGTTCAACGAACCCCCCTTCTCTTTAGTACCGTAAGGGTTAAATATTTGAGACAAGTTGCATGAAAGTTTCTTTCTTTGTTTAAATCATTATTTATATTCATCCGACGTATCCTTAGTGAAGGAATAATAAAAACAACGCACAGTACATACTTTTCTATTGCCTGCATAAGTTAGTAACACAGATATCTCATATGCATATCATTGGCTTCCTCATCGCCTACAGCAGACCTAATGCCATTTGAAAAACTACAACCTTGGAATGACTGGCAACGCTGATTTCGTCCTATTTCACCCTGCCACAGGTATTTTGTTGCCTAAACACATTTCCTTCTTTTTTGGATCATTTTCGTGTTACTTATGGGTGCCAAGTTTTTATATAGGATCTAAATGTCCATTTCTAACCACCAGAAAATCATTGTCACAAGTACAAAAATCGAAATTTCAATAATTAATTGCGAAGGTTAGGGGCTCGGGCCGCACAAACGGTAAAGAGGATATTAATGTTCAGGCACTTTTCGAATACTAGTAAAAAAAATCAGATTTTTAAAAGGTGGATTTTTTGAGAAAATGACGTCCAAACGTGGCGAATTTTTCAGCTTTTGATGATGCTATAACTTGAGACGTAATGATCATAAACGCAAGCGCTTTACAGTTTTAGCACATTTTATAGAGGTGCTTAAGATGGTGGAAGCAAATGGTCGCACGACCCGTGGGTAGCGAAAAAAATGTATCTAAAGTTAGAAAAAAAATCTCAAAAGTTGGCAACATTGCGAGTTAATTGCGCGAATCCTATTGGAGCATCAGGGTATTTTTTACCCTCCACTGAAGCACACTATTTTGTTTTCTTTCTACCATACAGCGTATGCTACTAAGTACATTGATTTCTTCGTAATAAACTTTTAAACTTGACATATTTTTTTTTTTTTTTTTTTTTTTGCTTTTTCGAACTACTCGTGCTGAGGCGGGCCATTTTGAAATCCTATAAATCGTAGGAAAAATTTTGGAGGATAAAAAGAAAAGATATGAGTCTAATAATTTTTCACGTGGATCCCATATAAAAATTATGAATGAAATCTGAGACAGTCGTGTGGACCACCCTGGACGATTTGAAATGGAATCATTCCACTGTATTTCATAGTTATTTTGTAAGTTCTAGTGCGCTATGTTCTAACAATTTTGATAGTGCTCTTAGTTTACGAAATATTTGTAAAATTGTTAAAAAGTTGGGGCGGACACGAGGAGGGCTCTTAAAAAACTCATTAACAATAATATGTAATTTCAACATGTTGTGGAGCCAAATTTAAACCCTTATAGCCACCTGTTTTATGCCTTTATTATGTCCTAAATCTTATTTGTGATCTAGGAGCTTTGGTTTAGTGTCTTAGGTCATTCTAGGAATTGGCACTGGATACGTTGAGTGGATTTGAACCAAAGAAGACTGTAGGGATTCCATTACCAGATGAATAGTGGAATTCCGTAGAAGACCCTGCCTTATTTGCTTCATTAATAATAATAATAATAATGATGGAACGTTACATATGTCAGTACTTAGCTAGTGGAAAGATGTGAGGGAATACGTTCTGTACAGTATTTTATCTTCAGAGTAGTATTTGAAGTTTGGGGTCTTCAGTGGAAGAATGGAAATATTGTCAGTTGAAGCCGTTCACATGTGCCGCACTGACCTATACGAAAGACATGAGGGGAAAAAATGCTACGGATGGAGACGTAGGAATGTCCTAGCAGAAGACAATTTACCTATCAAGAAGAAATTAGTCACTTGAACGGGAAACAAGAATTAGCAACCAGACTATATTTTGATTCCCCAATAAATCGAGAAGAGATTCCTGATTAAACCCTATTTTCAGATTCCATCAGCATGAAATATAACTATAAATGTTGATGGAATATCTTTACAAATCGTGAAAGAATTACAAGTAACAAAGGACATGTAATTAAAATCAATAATCCATCCCGTGAGTGATCTAAAGCCATAACAAGAATAGGAACTGCATTGGCGAAAAATTAATACTGCGGATCAGATCTCATAGAGTACTTAATGAGATCTATGAAGTAAACCTACGAATCATCCTTAAACATTCTGGGCAGGGCTTTGCAAAGAAACCCTGGGAAAAATGGAAAATCAGTTCTCCCTCCTTTCACTATTTCCATGTAATTAACGACTGACATTCACAACTTGCACTTCAAATTTCAGGGTTGCTGGGCGCAATAAATTTGTCAAATATTTCTGGACTTTTTTTTTTCTCGTTGAAAATGGTATAGTCAGGTAGACAGGTGAAACAAAACCCGCAATATAAGTCTGCACCAAAAGTGTTGTCAGAGTCCATTCTAATATTGAAAATAAATACATTTTCTGAGTACATACTAATACTCTTGTACAAAGCTTGTAAGCTTTCAGATTGCTAGTTTCTTTGTCATGTTTAATGAGCAGACATTGCAGACTGACTATAATAGCACCGAGAAATGTTCCAAATAGTTACATAAATGCGTTTTGTGCGGAAATATACATAATTTGTATAAAAAAAAAAACCTCCGACCCTGGCAACATTTTTTTTTTACCACCCTGCCCGACTGATGGTTGATTTTTAGTTGGTTAAAATAGGTTTAAAATTTCCCAATATACAGGGTTATATTTCATGCAAGAACCATGTCTCTATGTGTTTTAGTTTAAGAGTTATATACTGTGAAAGTGCGGGTGCGTAACTTTTGGAACACCCGGTATATGTTACATATCCGTTTGAGTTTTGTGAATACTTGTTTGTAGTAGTCAGTACTAGCTCTTAATACAAGTACATGCAGCATCTAATTTATCTTTTTCAGTGGATGGTAAGCCATGATGGACGAAAAGGATTGTTTGGAGATATAATATGCCTTCTCGTTCTTACTCCATTGTGCCTGATTTCTGTTTACCTTTGTGGAGTAGGATCCGTTGTATATCTACGACAAGGAATGTGGGAAGGGACTGGTTTAGCCGTACTGTGTGTCTTCCTGCTAATCAAATATACAGCATGGTGCTTTATCACTGCCAGGTGAGATAATATACATTATCTTTCTAGTGGTTTATGTCTAAGATTAAAATTGTCTTTAAACTTTCCTTTTATGAGTGGTTCGCAGCCTTTTCCGAATTGCGGATGCCTTGATGCTAATATATATACTTCTCCCTCCCCCTTGCTGTAGTCCGCCACACATGGGGGAAATTAAACATACTAACATAATAATTATTATTGGTAATAATGAATTAATTATTACACCCCACATTCCATATGTACTAATAAAAAGGATAGAAACTACTATATTAAAATAATTTGTCTTGACTTTTTTTTTTTTTTTTTTTTTTTTTTGTAGTCCCTCATTCGGATCTCCGGGCGGGGATTGCTTCATGGTGGTACAAGTACAAGGTTAAGGAAAACCTTAGAATAGGAATGTACAAAACGGCGCTCTTCAGACGGTGGTACGCGAGAGCGGGAAGCTGAGAAGCGGTGTGGACATATTATCGATACAATTAGTCTGTTGGGATGGTCAATATAGCATTGGACAGCGCAGATACACTCTGTACTACAAGGGAACTTCTCACACCATTTTGGAACAGGATTCCTCATTAAGAACAGTATCCTTCCGGCGGTTCAGAATGTAGAGTTCGTGAACGAAAGACTATCCTACATTACGATACGTACTCTATGGTTCAACACGGGCTTAATAAATGTCCATGCTCCGACCTATAAAGCCGATGCTGATGACAAAGATACGGTTTACGATGAACTAGATAACTTGTTTGACCGATTACCGAAATGTAACCCAAAAATTGTGTTTGGAGATATTAACCAGCCCTACATATATGTACTGTAGGCATCAAATCTTCACGCCGTGGTTTCAGTGAAGAATGTCATGTTTAATGAAGCTTCATAAAGGACGGAAACGAGCAAGGCAGCAATTGCTAAGCAATAAAACCGAAGCAAATGCAAACCACTACAATAACGAAAAACGTAACACCTCGTACGGGTTTAGAAATAAAAAGCAAAAATATCTGACGCAGAAAATTCAGAAGAAAAAAAAAATCGAAGATAGCCACAAAAATGACAACGCATATTTTCAGTTTTTTATTATTATTATTATTATTATTATTATTATTATTATTTTTATTTGCAAACGTAACTCAGGTCTTCTCATGTACCAACCAACCTCTGGTTTTGGAAATTCCGAATCAGTGCGAATGTCGCGATGTTTTTATAGTGAGTATTGTGTTTATTTGACATTGGAATTTATGGGCGAAAGAAGACCGGCAGGGAGGGATGACTTCTTAATTCTTAAGTCTGCTGCAAGCTGAAAAGTCCCTATTTAACCTTGCGTGTTTACCTTTGAGTTGAATTTACTTATGCAGGGTGTCTACTGACCTGGAGAACCTTGAAAACCTGGAATTAGCCTGGAATTTTACTTTTGGACCTGTTAAACCTGGATTTCTAGCAGAAACCTGATTTTTCTTTAAGTTTATTATTTTCACTTGTAAATGTTTAAAATAATCTTTATTGGATTTGTAAATTTAAGGTCACAGAATGAGGCACTTGAAATATTTATTTTTTGTAAGAAGCTCTCAGACTTCTTGTGAGTACGGGTGTGGCGACCCCGAGGGTATCCGAGCTGGTGCAGCTATATTTCTTCTTTCTGAGTGATGCTCAGTTTTTTCCTCATTCTTTCTCTTATCCTTTACTCTAACCATTATGTCTTGTTTTATTTTCTAACATGCTCATGTAATCTAACTTTCGAAGTTATCTTAACTTCAATATATATTTTGTCAAGTATTTGAATTCAAATAAAGCCATTTTAAACGCACTTAGAACCCAATTACAACTATTATGACTCACCTTAAAGTCTTTAATGTCGCCCTCTCAAGTAGTTGCTTCAGTATGAATTGGATAGGTTCGGAACGGCACTTGCTCAGTCCTCAGGCCGTCGTTGAGATGTAATTTAAGTGTGTGTGTAGTTTTTTTTTCTGAGATTAGATTGTACATTAAATAGTGTAAATACTACGACCAGCTAATTTACTGAGGTCCAGTTTTCTTAGGTTCCCACTTGTTGATTCGAGATTAACCCATTTCGAATTTTTACACGTCTGTGCTTATCTGTACATACAATATTTTGGTAACTTTTAGCTTTCATAATTCTTATACTCGAACAGGAATTTGTTGTAAATATGACCTAAATACATTTTACCTACACATGGCAGATACTGACTCCACTTCTTCGAATATGGCCGCTGCCGCTCACTTAAAAAAAAAAAAAAAAAGGTACGACTTCGGTGTAAAGCAACAGTGACAGGAAAGTAATTTTAAAATAGTGGATTTTACAGTTGGACTCAAGTGTTTTGGTTAATAAATAATACACATCTTTCCACATACTTACATATACATATTTGTTAAACTTCACATACAATATAATCTCTCTCTCAAAAAAAAAAAAAAAAAAAAAAATGCTTAAATTACATCGCTGCGACGGCCTAAAGACTGAGCGAGAGCCGTTCCGAAGGGCCTAACCAATTCGTATTGAAGCAACTACTTAAGAGGACGACATTAAAGACTTTGCTTTAAGGTGGTTCATAATAGTTTAGGTTCAATTCAGTTGAATTTGAATTTATTTATTGTGTCTAGGCAACTTTATCTTAGTCGGGTAATTGCTAAAATAAACATACTTTGTTTGTTTGCAAGAAGCAAAATAGTATAAATTAATAATACATGATATAAGTGCATTTGTGTAAATAAAGTAACTGGCCATTCCCGATCAAGAATAATATGCAGTAAAATGCGGTCATATGAATTAAAATGTGTTTCGAAGTTGGGTTTTACATGCACATGAATTAAACTGTTAATGTTTGTTACCGCACAATTTTCTCAACCGGTTTCTGGTAGGAAATATTCTGCTTTATTTTCTTGTTTGAAGTCTCCCGAAAACCTACATTTTAGTTAGTACATAAACTTTTTTTTTTTTTTTTTTTTTTTAAATGTTCTATAATGACTTAAAGAAATAGAATGTGCTTTGTATATGCATCTTTTAATTGATAAACTTTTTTTGTTTGTAAGGAGAAAAATATTAAATTAATGACCTGGAAAAAGTAGAAAAATAGGCCTGGAAAACCTAGAAAAAAAAAACTGGAATTTGAAAATTGACATTCAGTAGACACCCTGATTACGAATGCAAGTTTTGATACTTCTTGATTAGTGATCTGTCTTCACGGAAGTGTCAGTCAACAGGAAGACTTGAAATGAGCATTTCATTCGCACGTTATCCTGTCTCCACTGGCTCTTTGTCCAAACAAACCGTTCCGTTAATATCTTTGTGATTTTGCGGCTGAGATGATTCGCTAAAACTAGTATTCAGGTTCGACCCGACGTAAATTATTTCTGTCCAATGTGTTAGGTTTTTGAATTTAGTTCGTAAGGCTTTTAGTAGGCAACGGCAGAACCCCGAGAAAACCTACTGCACACGGTGTTTGTCCACCACTAAACCCACATGGGACGAGCAGGTATCGAATCGACGATCCCAAGCACTAGATGTGAGCGCTCTACCATTGAGCCACCGCGACCTCTGTTAGGTTTTTGGTATTTGTGGTACAGGTAAGATGTTGGTTTGAAAGCCTCACAACCACGTCAAGGTCTCTTACCTTCTGTGAGGGCCTCTAGTGTTTTTAAAGTTGGTAGAGGAACGCAAGATTGCTTGTACCGTACAATCTTACGCCGGAGAACCAACTCACACAGCGCTTGGTCGACTGTGTGTACGCGGCTGGTGTTCTCGAATGTGTTTGCATATGTTTTCTCGTTCCTGTGGAAGTTAACAGATGCTTCACTAAACCTGACTTGGCAAACACCTTGCTATTTCTGGAACCATGATAGCGAGACGCTTGCCGGGTACTCTTTAGCAAATTATTTGTTAACTTCCGGGATACCGATAAGTTGTCCCGTCACGATTACCGACAAATGGCTCGCCAAAACTGATCTGGCAAATACCTTACTATTTCTGAAGCCATGATAGTGAGATCCTTGCCGGGTACTCTTCAGGAAGCCATTTGTTTATTTACTTGTGTCGGACGCACGAGAATGTATTTGAGTGTAGATATTTTTCGAAGATTGAAGACAAAATGTAGTCATGGATTCAGTGATGATAAAAGAGTATTGTTAATAAAATACAGCTTTTGTTGTATTTCGATGGATGGTTAGTACATTGACACTTGACGATTGTTATCTCTGCTAATTGTACACTACAACAATGCAATTTCCTTGAACTGAAAATTCTAACTTTTTATAAATGTTAAATGGCGAAAATCAGGGACATCGTTTACATTAGCTAAGTCGTGAACTTTATGTAGACAGTGTTCAGAAGAATATATTATGGTCTAAACTAGGCGTGGCCAATTAATTTCTCTAAGAAATCCAATATATGATGAGTGGTCGTGTCACGGGCCGTCGTCAGAAATAGTGAATATAACTAGGATATCAATCAGTCTTTGGTCGATTTTATAATACACTTAATTTAATATAGCTTTTATCTTTCCGCGGATCACAAAATAACATGTCGCCCGCAGACCAGCTGTTGCCTCCTCTAAAGCATTCAAGGGTTAGTGTTCGGATATATCTAACATCCAGTGTGGTTATCTCTGTTTGGACAAATTTCTGATGGTCATTGGAGCTGAACTCTTTGTGATATCATCTCTTGGTCTGTCCATACAAGCAAGTTGTCGGAGGTTGGAAACAAAACTTTTTCTCTAACCTATCCAGAGTTTACAGGTTCGTTCAAGGTAATTATCATTTCCTAAATGGAAGTTTTAATTAATTATAACAGTACCATCTGCTGTTTCATCCAAACTGCGGTAAAAAGAAAAATAACTTTTCTTTTTGTTTGTTTAGAAACAGGAAGGGATGTTACGAAGTTTTCAAGTTTTAATAACATGCTTAACCACACTGACTATAGTTATTTGTAATGAAACACAGCCAACATCTTTTGTTTATCAAACATGTTATTTCATTATTTGACTTTTTTGAACACTTCCGCGTTTAATCTTTGTAACCTACAAAAGCTGAGCCAGTTAATCGCTCGATTAAACTAAAATTGCAAATTATGGCTACCAATTAGTTTTTAAGCAATAGGAAGAGAATACGGACGACTCACTTTACATTGTTTTCGAAATTAAATGAAATCAGTCGCCTGTTGAAGTTCCCGGAAAATATTGTACTAATTCATTCATTCATTTTTTTTTTTTTTTTTTTTTTTTTAATAGCAAGTGTAACATCTACAAATCCTGTCGATATTTGTAGTATATTTTCACGTTTATTTAAAGTTCCTAGCTTTCGTTTCCTTGTGAGCACTGTTCATTTACGTTTATTGGTTGTACTTCAGCTTGCGTCGGGTGTATTTTCTATGAACGGAATCCTAAACAGGGTGTCTGCTGACCTGGAATTCTATTTTGAACCTGGATTTTTTTAACTTAAATTTTCACTTTATTTATGTCCACGTTGTAAACATTTAGAAGAACGAACCTTTACTGAATTGCTAAATTTATGATCACAGATTCAGGCACTTAAAGTAATTTATTTTTATAAGAAGCTCCTAAGGGACTTTCAGACTTCTTGTGACCCGGGTGTAGGGACCCGGAGGGTACCCGAGCTGATATCAACCATTTTCTTTCTAATTGAAGTTCTGTTTTTCTCCTAATTTCATTTTTCTCTTTATCAACTACTATAGGTTTTTTAATTTTATTTTATTATTGGACTAATATGGTTACGTGCTTTGGTTCTTATGTTAAACCAAGTTTTGAAATTGCCTTAGTTTCAATATATATTTTCTCAAGTATTTGAATTCAAACAGTCATTTTAAACTCTCAGAGGACACAATTACAACTCTTATGACACCTTAGAGTAAGGTTGTTTTTATGTCGTCCTCTTAAGTAGTTGCTTCAATAAGAAATGGCTAGGCCTTTCGAAGCAGATTTCGTTCAGTCTTCAGGCCGTCGCTAAGATGTAATTTAAGTGTGTGTAGCTTTTTGTAAGTTCAGATTGTATATGAAGTAGTGTAAATACTACACTAGTAATGTACTGAGCTACAACTTTTTTTTAGGTGTCCACTTATTTATCCTTGATTACCCCATTTCGATGTGTTAAAATATACTCGAACAGGAATCTGTTGTAAATATGGCCTAAATACATGTTACCTACACATGGCAGATATTCGACTCCAATTCTTCCCATATTGCCCCAGCTACTCAAACTACTTTTTTTTTCCCCCAAGTCTTCGGTGTCTAGCAACAGTGACAGCGAAGTAATTTTAAAATAGTGGGTTTTACAGTTGGACTCAAGTGTTTCGGTTAATAAATAATAATACACAACTTTCCCACATACATACATAAACTTCACAATACACAATCTAATCTCACAAAAACTGGTCACACTAAAATTACATCTCTACGACGCCCTGAAGACGGAGCGAGAGCCGCTCCGAAAGGCCTAGTCATTTAATATCGAAGCAACTAGAGGACGATATTTAAAACCTTGCTTTAAGATAAGTCATGTTAGTTGGAGGTTAAATTCGGTTGACTTTATCTATCTTGTTTAGGCAGTTTTGTCTTAGTTGAGTAATTGATCAAATAAACATGTTTCGTTTGTTTGTAAGAAAATGTTATAAATTAATAATACATTGTATAAATCCATTTATATAAATAAAGTAACTGCATTCCCCATTCCAAAGGAATATGCAGTAAAATGTGTTTTGAATTTGGGTTTTACATGCACATGTTTTTAAAGAGTATTGGTTAGTTCCACTAAAATTTGGGATCTGATGGATATGAACTAATATTTCCTTTGGAACTTTATTTTAAAATATGAATTATACATTTAGGTTGTATATAATCTATTTGGCTGGTTGTTGCTACACAATTTTCTCTACTGCCTTCTGGTAGAGATTATTCTACTTTATTTTCTTGTTTGAAATGTATCGAAAATGTGCTCTTTTTTTTTCGTTCTCTATAATGACTTAAGGAAATAAATAGTATGTGCTTGGTATCATCATCATCATATTCAGCCGTTTTCTATCCACTGCTGGATGAAGGCCTCCCCCTTTTCTTTCCACATATCTCGGTCTGCTGATATCCTCATCCATGTAGCTCCTGAAAAACGCTTGATTTCATCTACCCATCTTACATTTGGACGTCGTCTCGGTCGTTTCTTTTCTCTAGGAATCCACTGTAGTACATTTGTCGTCCACCTTCCATCTGTTCGTCTAGCTATGTGACCGGCCCATCTCCACTTCATCTTCTTCGCACTCTTGATTACATCCTCTACCTTTGTTTGTGCGCGAATCCATTCATTTCTCTTCCTGTCCCTCCTGGTTATTAATAGCATGCATCTCTCCATTGCTCTTTGTGTGACTCTCAATCTTTGAGTCGTTTGCGCATTCAATGTCCAAGTTTCGCACCCGTACATCATTACAGGTAAGACACATTGATTATAAACTTTACGCTTCAGACACATTGGAAGTTTGCTTTTGAAAATAAAGTGTAGTCTTCCAAAAGAACTCCACGCCATTTTACATCTTCTATTTATTTCATCAGTCAACTTTGCATTCGATGCTTCTTTTAATTAACAAAAAAAACGTTTTTTGTTTGTTTACAAGAAGAGCTAACTGGAAAACCTGGAATTTCAAAATTAACATTTAGTAGACACCCTGTTATGGTCTTGAGGTATCTTAAGCTCAGGCCGAGATATGGTAGGAGGAAAAGGTTGCTGGAAGGAGTCGGTCAGGGCCTAAGTTGAAGGTACCGTCTAATATTTTCATTTTTATTACTATATTGAACACAAGTAAATTAACATTGCATAATAAATAAATAAAATAATAACCACTGGCGTGACAGGCCAATAGGCCCTGAGCCTACCCCAACGCCATCTGTCCGCGGTTGGTGGAACTGCGTCCACCTAAGTGGCGGCTGTGTGGTCAACACTGCGCGCTACCTAACCAGGAACAGGCGTATCAGGAGCTTTCTAGACCGAGTGGCCGTCACTTAGGTGGACGCAGTTCCTAAATGACGCCCCAGTTTTCCTCACGACGCTGGGTGTACGCCGAAAAGTGGGACTCCATCCGGGGATTGAACCCGGGACCACGCGGACATGAGTTTAACGCTCTAACCACTAGACTCTGGAGCTCCTAAATAAACATTGCATACTTAAACAAAACATAACACTTTAAATTATGCAAATTTTCTGCTAGATAATTTTAATAAAATAAGGTTTCTCTTTTAAATAATTTATTCAATTTGAATGTTTAAGATATCATAACCTACTGAATAACATAACTTCCTAAACGGTACAACAACCTTTTCATATTCATTGTATCTGGCAACTTTTGCATTTAAACATTAATTACCACACGTACAAACTAAAGGTTGTTTTCTGTACTCAGTTGTATATATAAACACAAAATAAATAGAATAGAAATAGAAAAACTAACTCACTCTATGATTTAGAGAACTCTCAAGTTCATCGCCGCAGTAACTGTAATTCGCCCTAGAATTCTATTCTGGGCAACATCAAGCCAGGTTTCATCGTGAACATTACCTCTCGAAGATCTCCTGTTAATATTATTATTATTCGAACGATGTCTCGGTCTGACTAACTGCCTCTTTGCCTACGGCTTACCAACCACGATGGAATATAACCGAGCTGCCGTAACTCAGTGGTAAAGCGTTGGCGTAGCATTCGGGAGGTTGTGGGTTCGATCACAGCAGACGACAATCCTGTCAGGTTTTTTCCTCAGTCACATGATGGGATGGCACCTTTAACATAGGTTTTGGCCGATACTTTCCCTACTCCGCTATCCCGGCCTGAACCTTAAATATCGAGGCCATAAATAAATTTTTAAAAAAATCACGATGGAATATAATCTTAGTTTCTGTCCCATTGAGCTACATGGCCATCGCATATTAGCTGTCGTGATTCCAGTATGCAGTCTCCATTTTTTGCTCGTTTCGGCCCATGTATCTTTTCTGTAAACCTTATTTTCAAAACACACGCAATTTATGTTCATCTATCGTAGTCATATTCCAACTTTCGCAGCCATTGAATAAAAATATATGAGTTGCCTAGTGCTAAGCTACTTTTTATTTCTTCCATGACCTCGTTCTTGCTTGTTACATATGCTCTCAAATATTTAAATTTGTTTGTTTATTTCTAAGAGGTCATTCTTGTAACAACATTAATTTTCATGTAACTCCGGCATTTTATAGGAGATTTTACACATAATATTTTAATTGATAGCTTCCTCTCGCATCATGCCCATTTACAGGTTTCAATTATTACGTTTAACGCACGATGGATAATTTGTTGTAAAGTCATTGGTGTCCTCGGCTATCAGAGCACTACGTTAACATTTTATACATCTGCGGCACACATTTTTCACTGCTTTTTCGTTTTAACCCAACCGACATAGCTTCGTTCTAATTTAGGATAATAATTGTAAACCAGGTTGTTTTTATAAAATTAAGTTCTTTATATAACTTAATACAGTTCTTTATACAGTCCTACAGTGCTGTACAATTTGATGATGTACGCTTCATTTGGTTTACTAATTATAAAATTTCCAATAGAAGGCGAATTTCTAATTCTGTCATTAACACATCACTACAACATTAGGTACTTCTAACTAAAATGCTCGACATACTCACTTACGATCGGCATGCCTACGAAACACTGTACAGATTTAGTCAAGAATGATCATGTTCTGGAAATTGTGCTTACGTAATCAAAAGTTTGTTTAAGAGGGCAGCATATACCAGCATTATCGAGCAAAAAAAAAAAAAAATGAATGAATTTATGTAACATCATTAAAATGAGTTCAGGAGAAATTTACAAGACATATATATCACCCTATAGAAATTATCTTCTCATTCCTGAGTTAGGACGATCTTACATACCTGGAAGTATTTATGTAATTTGTATTTGTGTGTATATCATGTCCTTTTCAGTTATTTTACTCTGCCACTGAGTGCGGTGGTGGTGCGGTCAGACACGTTAGGTTAGCGTCCCCAAAGTTCTGGTTTCAAGTCCCGGCTGGGTCATAAATGTCTTTGTGATTTGAATTTAAATTTTATTTATGGCCTTTAGGCATCTGAGGCTCAGACCGGGATAAGGGAGGGGGAAAAGAATTCGGGAAGGTGCCATCCCGGCATTTGTTTAGTGTGACTGAGGATACCCTTCTCCTCCGCAAAGCCTCAGTCAGGATGGTCGGCCGCTGTAGAAGCTTTAACAGCTTACGGATTGGGGCAGACCGAAGTTATTAGTTACTAAAAAGGGCCCAAAAAATACAAAGTTTACTAATAGTTTATTATTCTACTTCAGATATCATTGGAAGAACTTTGTACATTGGAGAGACAGTCATCAGATTGTTCATCTTCTTGAAACAAACCGCGAAGGTCGTGAGCAGCTAGACAAAACAAGAATAGAACCAAGACCGAGATTTTGTTCCAGCAGAACAATTGAAAATGAGTTTGAAACAAGCGTTTTTCTCTAGCTGGTATCACGGAAGAAGGATGGAAGTAACTTTTGTGATTAGAAGGTGCATTTATTTATCTCTGTTGCATGAGGAGAAAGAAACCATTATATCTTTACCTTCACGCATATTTTAATAACCATTTAAATGTACAAAACAATATTTTTAGTCATGTAAGCATATCTAGTCATTCGTAACACAATAGTGCCAATATTTTTATATATTTGTATTTTTATGAAATGTGTGTGTATATATACAGCGATATTATGGTCTGATCTTTTTTTATAAAGAAAAAAATATAGTATATTTCGTAGCATTTGGTAGGTAAATGTGCGTAAATGCAGCTAGTAATCTGCTGTAAACTATTTTTAAATGTGTTATGATTAGTGTTAAATTATGTCTGTATCTTGAGGATACACTATAGCCTACAAGAGATTAATTTCTTTCCAGCTATAAGCGCTATGTGATTTTCTTTTATTGCGTTTGTCTTTCCAATTTTGCATTTGGTGATTTCAGTCAGACTGATTATTTAGCTTTAAAAGAGTTGCAGTATATTTCAAACTTAAATGCACAGGGTTATTTCCTCAGCTAAACATAGCTACGGAATGGTTCGCATCGGAACATACTACGATTTAAAGTTTTATTTGTACAGTCACGTTTTCAATTCACATGAGATGCCGAGGAAAATCAAGCTGCTTTGTTGATTCATTTTTAATCTAATCTTTACATCAGATAACATGGGCATACTTGGAAACTGGTTTATTTACATTTTCAGTGTGATCGTTCAAATTTCAAAGCAAATGATAGTTCACACTGTCTAACACTGGTTACTGTATATTGACAATCTGTTTAAATAGTGTAAAGAATAAGAAAAAGAGTAAAGCCAAGGGTGGTTGTGTTTTTATAAAAGTGTTAAGAAGGCGTTAAAAGTGTTTATAAAAGCGTTAAGCGTTTGTGGCTTTTGCATTTAGTGCCATACGATATGCTACCCAGGAGTGCTGATGGGGTCCTTCATGTTTTAAGAGAAAATGTTTGTTAGATTAATTCCACCTGTGGAATAATTCTTTGAAACCTGGTGTCGTCCTAGTTTTTACTAATAAGGTATGATATAATCAAGCGCCCTTTTTTTTTTTTTTTTAATTTTCTAATATTTCCTAAGTCCAAATACAACTTCCGTAAAATTAAGTACGATATATCTGTTTATTATAGTAAGAAGGCCTGTAATGGACTTTACTGTGTTATCACTCGTATATGTAATATGATTTATTTATATAAACGTTATATGAACAGGCTAGCTAATTGAAGAAATATCAGAATTTTGAACAGTTTACTGAAGTATTTATCAACCATCAAATTTATGAAAAACAGGTCATTAATTTATAACTCTTAAAAAAGTCGAAGAGAAGTGTGTATTATTCTTACGAACACTGCACCGAGAAAACATTCTGGAGGATTTAGTTGGTTACTGCTGTTAATCGTTGGTTTGTTGAGAAGCTCTATGGGAGTTAAACTCGCAGGAAAATTCATGAAAGTGAACATAAGGAAAGCCATATTTAACACTGTCTTTTTAGCTTCTTTTCTATACTACTGGTCCTCATAATTTCTCAATTTTTTTTTAGTAAAATGCCTTTCAAATCGATAAAACAGATTTTGTAACTGAAAAGATTCGTCTGCGCCATAATGTGCAGAAAAATTGTAAGTTTTCCACGTTACTGCTCTTTCCTTTTCGATGTCTTCTTTTATTTGTAACTTCTTTGCATAATGTAGAACATGGTTTTAGTAGAAATGAATATTGTGTTTTTTTAATAATCTGTAAAATTAACTTCCTTTGTGCACCCGGGTCCACAAAGGTGGTTTCTAATGTTTTCTACAATATGTTGAAACTGCAGTAGGGTCGCTTCGTCGAGTGTGATGTTACATCCAAGTTTTACTCCTTCTACAAATTCTTACACATGCTTATTTTACTTTATTCCTTTCAGTTGCAACGTTATTGAAGACCACTTTAAAACTGCTCATAAAGCTGATTTCTCAGTGTGTGTGAATCGAAGCTATAAAAACGTGTTGCGTAATTGAGATTTACCTTTCTCAGTCCTTTTCTAGTAGCATAACCAGTACACCATTTACTTAATTATGCCTATCATTTTTTTTTTTTTAAATGTCTGATTAAGTCATGAACTTTTCAGTGCATTCATATAAAATTGTCACGCGCATATGTTGAAGCAACCATTTGCATCATCTCAGGGATCTTGCACATCTCGGGGTTCTTCTTGTGAAAACAGTGGAATATCACACACGGAACACTTAGAAACTAGGAGTAGTGCCCCAGTTCCACCCAGCGTAGGTGTCGGGCGTGCTACACACTCTTTGCGGGTTTGTATGTTTAAATGAAGATAAAAAGAATTTAAATAAAAATACTGAGAGGAAGGCAAATTCATTTTATTTGGTTCATGGAGCATCGGACTCCAGTAGTTGCATATAGCAGGACCATGATGTATAAGTACATGAAATGTAAGTTAAGTTATACTTCAGTAATCTTCGAATCAACATATACATTACATAGCAATTAAACTATTTGTGATTATACATATATAATTAACAATAAATTTATAAATATTTGTTTAAACATTAAACAGCTTCTCATTTTCTATTAACATAATTGATAACTCATTTTAAATAAAGAATTAACTTTAAAATCCATTAATTATTAATATTTGTTCATTTCAAAAGTTCAGTCATTTTAGTGCTGCCATCTGTTGACCATAATTTCAAATTTTCCTTTCAATACCGTAAATAATTAATTAACGTAAGAAATACAATTAAATAATTATTCATTTAATTAAACAGGTATCAAATCAATGTTTAGCTTCATTAAATGAAAAATAAATCTTGAAATTAATTAATTAAAACGTTAAATTATGTATTGATCATTAAAAAGAATTGGAGTAACTGCCACAATGTGAATCAGCAGTAAATCAATTTTAAGAATGTTCACTTAACAAATTAAATACGAGATACGTAGGTTAATTTGCAATACAGTATTAGATAGATAAATAGATATTTAAAATAGTAATGGCAACAAAAAAAAACTGCGAACTTTCTTCTGTATGCTTTTAGAGAGGAAAGGATCGGGTGAACTTGCTGGTGAGTGATAAATTTTGAAGGAAACTCTTACATAGAAACTTTAGTGTTGATGTTAAAGAAATCGTTACATCTACTCGATCATCTTTCATTAAGTTTCGTATCATGCGCATTCCTTGTTCTATTTCATAAGGTGGCGTTGAATTGTTTCTTCAGTGTATTCCTTTAATTTATGTAATATTTCATATCGATTAATTTATAAGATTACTCCCTGTTATCTATTATTCAAATAATTTCTTTTTTTCTTTCTTGTTAATTTATTTTGAGTCATATTTACATTCTCTGTCTAGTTTTAATTCTCAATGTGTCCTCTCTCTTCCTTTTCTTCGAAGTACAGTATTTATTCCTTCATATAAAAGATGTTTTGTACTAGGTCAGCTGACTATGTGGTTCCAAAATGATCCTCATCTTCAGTTGAAATGAATGGTCTTATTAGATTTATTAAATGGCACAGATTGATTGAATTGTTAATGTACTAAAAGCTGGTGAGCTAAGAACGTACGGGACCTACAGTTTTTGTAAAGTGGGATCCTAACCATTGCATTCAGTAGACTCCGGAGGTATTTGAGACATGACCACGCGTACAGATTTAAATGGCTCAGAGAAACGTCGTCATATATACGTCTCGCAAAATAAGGGATTGACGGCGTCGGCTGCAAGAAGTTGGCAACGGTTCACAGTAGCCAGGATCTGTTTTCCAGAAAACGCAGCAGGGAGGCACTAAACGGCTTGACAACAGTAATACCTGTCACAACCGTTCGTATTTTGCCAGGCGTATAAACTAGAGCACGGCGTTATCTTCTCATGCGTGTATTATTTTTCTATCTTTTACGTTTAAAACTTTGATGTCTCATGTTAAATATTCAACTTATTACAATCCTGAATAGGAAATTAACCTCGCCTATACCCCGCTTTGAGTGGTGCATGTCACATCGACGTTGGGGAGGCGGTGCAGCTCCAATTCTGCTGACCTACTATCCTGACTGGTTTTCCTCAGTCCCACCAAGAAAATGGTACCTCGAATAAGGACCTGGCTGCTACATGTACTTTCACTGGCACCAATACACACACAGATTATATTTGGATTAGTCATATAACATTCCGTTACAGCAGTTATGCAAACTGAAAAGTTGCTAAATAAAAAGTGATATTTACATACAATTTTATCGACTTTCTGTGAGTGAAAATCGCACACAAACATGCCATATAAACATCATTTTTCTGGGTAATTTCTTTTCTAGAATTATGATTCTTTTCGAAACCAATATTTAAATTTGTTCCGGCGAATCATTGTCAAAGCTAGGAGACTAGGAAGGTGGAAATAGATTGAAGAAAGTAGGAGTTAGATCGGGAGATTCTTATTCTAGTTGAGGGCGGGAGTACCGTAGTTATTTTTCGTGTCGGCGTTGTGGCAGAAATCACTAAGTAAAAAATATCAGTTTTGAGATATTGCGGTTTTAATTTAATTTATTTTCTTTCAGTAGGGTTACATTTAAGCTTCTCTACATTGGATTGTCATCATTATATTCCAGAAAAACATCAGCTTTATGCCCTACAATTAATACATATAGTATATAGTGAATTATAAAGATATTAGAAAAAGAGATAGGATAATAGGAGGACGTAGTTGAAGTGCAGTCATATACTATTTCCTTCAATTTATTTTTAAATACGGCCAGCTTTCTCTCCGTCTGGGTGGTAGTTCATTCCAGACCCTACTTCCTAATGCACACAACACTTTGCAGTCGTATTTTTCTTTATTACTTTTGGGTACACGTATACTGCAGATGTTATTGGATAACCAGACTGGTATACTCCAAGTTATTTGAAAGCACTATTTTGTTTGTTAGAATGTGGTTTTCAGTATGAATTGTCTGGTGAATTCTTAACAGAAAAAGATATTTTTGCCTTGATTCAATTGGAGGTAAACGAAATTTAGTTCTACCTACACGGGAGCTTAGATGTCGAGTGTTACTCATTATTCTGATAGCCCAATTTTGCATTCTTTCTAATTTGCAGACATTGTATCGATTTGTTCCGTATA